>JAQIVF010001445.1:0-14064 GCA_034698365.1 Steganacarus magnus | reverse complement strand
AAAAGTTATCCGATTCTCGGGATGTTTACATCCATCGTCAATCAATTTATTATTTATTATTGCTTCAGAACAAAATTGATTTCGGTTTTGTCGCAACGTATCCAATTCATTACGTTCATCAGAAGATTGGTTAGAAATTTGACGTGATCTCATATCAAATTGCTCTTTGAGTCGTTTCGTTTCACAGTTTGCACGCTCCAACTCCATTCGCATTCTGGATGTTTGATACTCATGTTGTGACATTAAATTTCTAAGATCGATCTCACGCTTTGACTTGAGATCTTCCAAGGCTTTCTCTGTTTCTCTCTTCTCTTTGCGCAATTCTTTAAGTTTTATCTGATGTTTTTTAACTTCTTTTTGACATTCACTTTCTGTTATTGGCTTTTCACTGATATCTTTACAATCCAGTAAATGTGTTTTGAAATGCAATGAAGAATAATTTCCTTGACATCCATTACACGGTTCGAAGAAATACATAATTTTATAACGAATTGCTACAGATGGTCTTTGATTGTAACGCAATCTCAGATAACGACCACACTTTTGCGGACACTCGACGGTATTAATTTCGCAGCATAATTGCATTTCTCGATCGACGATCAGTTTTTTAACACACGGATAACAGTAAATATGATATCCACTTTCGTGATCTTCATTTTGACACATAACCGGCAAATGGCTAACGCATTTACAGAAACCACAAGTAAAAGCTCTACGCTCTTCATCATGAAACTGTCTTCGGATCTTTTCATAACCATGTTCGGCACAATATTCTTGTTGATTTATTCTGTAACTCGTAATCGGCATCATAAATCGACTCGACCTCCATTTCGTAATCAAGTTTAATATTTGCCATTCGAGATTTTGGCATTGTAACGGTTATGGTGAGATAATCGTCTCGAACTTTGTGTAGATTGATATCATAACAGGTGATATACCATCCATCTACTAACCACGGACGGAATTTCCAGTTTCGATGAGCCTCCATTTGGTCATACTCTTGCCGTCTTATGTAATCCTCACCATCCCCAAGGTGTGCATAACAATCGTAACTAGGGACACAGCGCATTGCTAACTTTTCTTGGTCTGTCCAAAGTTTACCACTTGGTTTCGGAATGAAAACAGCGGCTGGATTATAATAAGGCATGGCTGATCGTTCAAATAACGTAGAGTTATAATGGATATCATTTCCAGCCGGAATATTAGGAAACTCTTTCGGGTTCACAAACACATTCCAAACAGCATAACTCTCGCTTGTATATCCAAGCTTCCCTCTTTCCATCCACTCAAATAGCGGTTCATTATAGGGAGAATACGGTTTGATTGCGATAGGCTCGAACACACGATTAATTTCAGGCATCACTGTAACATTTGGTATTATCAGCGGTGTTTGTCGATTCGTCATTTGACCATCAGGAATACAAAACGGCTGTACATTAAGTAAAGCCATTTCTTCTGGAGTCAGTGATGGGAAAATTTCGATATATGAGTCAAAGTCAGATGTGTCCATCATTTTCGTCACTTTTACTCATTATTCTGTAAAAACAATTTTGATTGTATAATCATTGATTAGCATTTCGTGTATACGAAACTTGTTGCACAGTACGGTAGTTACACAAAAAATATACAAAAATAATACGGATTAAATATGAGACAACACAATAGATGGTTAATATTAAAATATCAAAATATGAAGAGATCGTAAGTAATTTTTAGGTGATGTGTATACATCCCTACCCTCCCCTGCAGAGTATTCCGCGGATTGGGTTTATTGCTAAAAATTGCTTATAATGTGAATTTTGATACAGAATTTGCGATAAACCAGACTACGTACATAAAATTAAATTTAAAACTGGTTTTTCTTAAAGCATTATTGCTTTAGGTAATGTTGTACTCGTCTATACGAGTCTAAACAAGAGCCAATGTAGGTGCTCGTCATGTCTAGCCTTAGATCGAAAGATCTATTACAAGGCAAGAGTGACATTACCACACAGGTAAACATACGATCGCTCGTCTGTTGGCTTGAGTTTCTGTATCGTAATTCGTTTTTCTGCTGTTTTTACTACAAATTATATCGTAATTTACATATTAAGCCCACAACAATTAAATTAGTTTTAATAGTAATACTCGCGTGCATTCGATAGCATAAAAAACGTAAAATAAATGCAAATGAATATAACGAAATACAATATCTAATAAAATAAGAAATTTTAGTATTTAAAAGTTATTCTTAATAAAATTATTGTTTTATAAAAAGATTTGTGACATCTGCTAGGAAAAATATAGAAAATCTTTCTATATTTTTCCTACCCAGCACCGGGACGTGGACCCTGTCACTTGGTGCCACAGAGCTTGGCCCCCTTTCCCGGGTAGTGCCTTATCCCCCATCTCCTTCATTCACGGAGATGGAGGGACATCACTCCCTCCACCCCACAATTGCCCCATATTGCGAAGTCATCTACGACTATCGCAATATGGAACATTTGTGGCTATGTTTGAGAAAGGGGGCCAAGCTCTGCCCCCTTTCTATTAGTTTCTATAAACGCAATAGTTTACTATTGCGTTTATAGAAACTAATAGAAAGGGTATAGAGTCCCCTTTCTCAAATTCTCTCATTAAAGAAAAATGAAAAAATCATGTAATTAATGCATTAAAAATTTAATTGATATTCGATTTTCACTTATACTCACATATAATTACGTTTATACTTTGCAAAGTAATGTTTTAATTGGTTAAATGTTGATTATGTAGTTTTATCTAAGGAAAGTTCAACCAATGAGATAACGAGATAATTTTAATAAACTAATACCTTGATATATAAAAGTTATGTCATCAGTTCTAAACAATATTATAGCAATAAATATTAAGTCCTTTACAACAATTGGTGGCCCTAAAAAGGGCCGTTTGTAGAACTAAATCCTAAAGTTTCAGTCTGAAGGGATGTTCCATATATGCTCCAGATATTGCAAGCACAGATGATTACGAAAGATTTCGCAAGTATGACAAAACCAGTAATTTACTAGTGTTAATACATGACCACAGGCCGCTTGTAGTCGAAAAATCGCTTAAAAATACTTTATTTTATATTTGTCACTTATAAATAGTTTTAAATACTTTTTTAACATTTAATTTAAGGTTCGGAGTAATGCTACTCCCATTTATAAATATTATTTTAGTTAAAACTTTTATAATTAATTAAATTTTTAATCAAAACTAAACATAACTTCAGTGTAAATATTATTTTATGTATAAAAGAACTCATTTTTTATTGTCATTAATATTTTTTTGGTTAAAATATGGTTATAACGTACCTGTCTTTCTTTATTAGACGCCATTATACCTGTTTTTTAATTATATACCAAAAACTATATTGTAATTGTATTTTAGCGCTTAAACGTTAAATAAAGTATTAATTTCAGTAAAATTATAGTTTTAATTAATTAATAAGTTATGTAATTACTAGTCGTAATTACTGCTCTTAATTGATATTATATGCGCGTGAATGGGCTTAATATGTGTGGGCTTAATATGTAAATTACGGTATCACATATAATTATCATTTTCTCTAATAACACAACTTTGCTAACAACTCAAAGAAAAAGTTTTAGCCAAACGAGACCATGTATACCGAACATTGGTCATAATAGTTTCGAAGAGAAAATACACAATTATTAATAAAAATATATAAATTTTATTTTTAATTACACTTATGTTTTCAATTTTATTAGACATACATTTTTTTATTAAGCATTTTATAAACTATTTGGATATTTTTAACACAATTTTTTTTATCTTTTTTCAATGCTTTAATTTCCTCTTTTAAATTCGCATTTTCTACATTTAGCTTACTCTCTTTCTCATTCAAAGTCTGAATATATATATTCATTTGATTCAACAAATCATTCATTTTATCTAAAGATGATGTTTCATTTAACATTAATTTAAGATTATCCGACTTTATATGAATTAATTTTGAATTCAATTTCCGTTTATTTGCCAAATTTTTGCCCAAACGTCTTTCAAGTGTTTTAATCCTTATTTTTTGCGCACTGATTATTACATCTTTCTTATCAGTCATAGATTGGATATTATCTTCGACCAATTCTTGGATATCTTGAACAGTTTCCATATCTATTTTTTCCAAAGAAAAATAAATTAATTTATAGATATTTTTAAGCATTAATAAAAATTGTGGTTAAATGGAACTGTTAGAGAAAAACTAGAAGCCCATGCATAAAATCAGCTGTTGTCTGCATAGATAACAATAAGTGTTCAATGATTAAGATGAAAAAAACCGTCCGTAACATCAGCGACTGCTCACTCAATCTTTTAAACATTCACTCAATTTAATTAAAATTCAATTTGATATTTATTTAAAAGGTTTTATTTTTAGCAAATATTTATTTTTCTTTACAAAACAATTTAATTTGTTTAACATTTTGATGAATAAAATTATACTTGATTTATCGGTAACAATTGTTTTAAAATCAAAATTTTCTGATGAAACTAATAAATTATAATTTTTTTCTTGGTTATTAGATTGTATTGAAAACGTTAAATTTTGCTCTGTTTTGTTTATAAAATCTTTTATTTTATACATAAAGATGGGAAATTCTGTTTGAATTAGTTTATTTAAATTTGATGTGTTAGAACATTGTTGGTCAACTAAAGATAAGGTTATTTCGTCATACGAATTTAACATGTAAGTACACTTAAAAATGTACTTCAATACTGTTTCGAGTTTAATAAACTCTCTACTGTTAAATTTATAGAAACTCTTATCAGTTTTGCTGTACATTTGAATGACTCCAATATCATTTTTAATTAAAGCTTCAAATTCAAAAGACTCATCAACTGTCCAAAAAAATGAAGTTATTTTTTTTGCTGTAGCCAGTTGTTCAAACACATTTTCCAAAAAACTTTCTTCATTCATTATTCTTATAGTGGTGTCCATTTTTTTAATGAATACTAAATTGAATAAAGAAAATAAAATTTTGTATTAAATCTAATCTTAATAAACTATCTCTAAATAAACTACTAAATCTATCTTTTAAAACAAGATCGTAACGGTCATAATATCTGACTTCGTTTAAAAATTTTTGATAGATATATGGAAATTATTTTATTGTTTAATGATTATTAGTGATCATTTTTTCACTACGTTCGCTCGCTCCCAGCTACTTTCAGTTTATTCTAGTGGCATATGCATGTTGTTATAGTGACATAATACAAAAATAAGTGGCAAAATTTCTCGATTAAAATGTTTGTATATGCCGGTTTTAATAGTGTAATAAATTTTTTATAGTTTTAATAGTGTATTTAATAGTGTTTTAATAGTGTAATAATCCGTGATTTATACTATATTTAAAGGCAAAATTGGCATATTCCGATTATTATAGTGACATTTTAAGGTTAAAATTGTGTCTTAAACCTTGTTTTATACTATATTACCACCCAAAGTGGCATATGCCGGAATAGTAATGGTTTCATACTATATTACCGCAAAAGTGGCATATGATGGTTTTATTTATTTCACGATTATAATAGTGGCATTTTAGAGAGCTTGATAGAGACATACGGACGGACAATCCCAAATCCATATACCTGCATTGATTTTATCGAAGTCAGATAAAAAATTATACAATTGTCCTGGCACTAACAAAAATTATACAGTAACCTTACGACAAACAAAAAGTCATTAAGTGGCCCCGCCACTAACAAATTATACAGTGGTTCTTCCACTAACAAATGAGTCTCCATTTTGACTTTTTTTTCACTAAAATAGCCTCCTATCAGAGTGGCGACACACACAGACGGACACAAATTGTGATTTCGAAATCCATATATCTGAAAATTTTCTATCGAAGTCAGATAAAATTTTTTTCTTTAATAAAAGATTACAAAGTGCCTTATATATTAATATATTTTGCTTGGCTTTGATTCGCTACCGTTAATAATCAATTTATAATCACATCAACAGAGATAAATTATTTAAAAGAATAAAAAAAAGAAAATACAACTTCTAATATTATAGCAGCTGTTCAAATATAAATTAATTTAATTATTTTTAAATATAACATACATTAAAAAATTTAATTAAATATAAGCGTTTGATTTACCATTAAGTTTACGCTGGTTATATTTCTTTAACGTGTCTAGAGTGAATATCAATGCTTTTGATAGTATGTGTTAAAGTAATTCTCGTGTTCACACCAATCAAACTTTATAAATCTTTCTTTCTTTCTTTCTTTTATACTCTCTCACACAATCTCTCTCATACTCTCTCACTTTTTCTCATAGTCTCTTTCTCTCTCATTATGTACACTGTACTAAATAGGAACTACCATCTCTAATCTAAAGTTTGCTGCAACCTACAAGCAATTGCCGTTTTGTCTAAATTTTAACAGACTAACATTATACTCTAAAGTTCAATTTTCAGTGTAACATAATACACAACAAAGACTTTCTAGAATTTGCAACTCATTTTAACCAACAATTATATTTTTCCTCAACGTATTAAATACTCTTTAAAAATCTACATATTTTTGGACTCAAGTAACTCTATATTCACACTTTTGCGTTTGGAAAAATAGAATGCAAGATTACAACAAATAAAAATTAAAAAGATTTAAGAATTTTAAAAAAAGATTTTTGCATAAAATATTTATTTAACCAAAAATTTTACCAATTATTACAAAATATGCAATTATATTAATGATTATCTATACTTTAATTATTAAAATAAAAAGTTAAATGATAATAAATGATTATTAAAGTTATTAAAAAGAGAATTTTAAGATAAAATAAATAAGAAAATTATAAAAATTTATAAACCAAAAAAGAATTTAAATAAAAAGCAAAACAAATATATTCATTGTGTTATTTTAAACGAATAATCAGCGAAACCATAATCGTATTTTGATAGATTATTATCAAGAGTGTTTGCGATAAAGTTGAAACTCTCTGTAGCACAAGAATAATTATTTTCTGTTTGACCACCATAATATATTTTTGTATTTGTTGATGCGCCGCTCATTTTTATTAATAATTGTACCGTTTTTGTTATGTACTTAAACATCGGATAATTTTTAATCGAAAAAATTTCCTCACGTTTATAAGGTTCGAATACAACGGCTTATTAATGAAATTTAATAAATATTTAAAATTAAAATTAAGAAAATAATTATATTAAGCAAACCTTTTCGATTTTTTTTCCCATAAATTATCACGATATTGCAATGCCATTGCGGAATCATTTTAGTGTGACGCGATTGTTTTGATAAAACAAATGCTATCACATTAGAAGTATTTTTTGAATTATTGAGTTTAAAAATAATATCCTTTGCTACAGTCGAAGGAAATTGATATGAGCAACACTTTTTGTTACTTCGAGTTTTATTTTTAAGTAGAAATCGATAAATTTTCAATGGCCAAGTAATATTTTTCATGATATAATAATTGCTTTTTTTGGATTTCAAATGCTCATTTGCTTTCGTAACAAAGCGGGAAAATATTTTATGAGCCACTTTTGGACTATAATTACAAAAATTAATTATTTATAAAAAAACAAAAAAATATATTACTTTTTTATAGCAGACTTTGGATATTTTTCTAACAAGTAATTCAACATTTCCATAAATATTTTTGGGGTTGGCTTTCTAATACATCGTTTGTTTACTCCCAACCATTGGGCAAAATCTGGCGCTTATATTTTTTTTCGATTTTTTTCAATTTCTTTTAAACAAACTTCGTCTATATATTCTATGGGCAACAATTGATACTCGTTCGGGTGATTTAACCATTTAACAATGAAATAATCACTATATGATTTAGTTTCTTTATCATATAAGCGTTCTACGATATTACAAGGGTGAATAAATTCTCCATTTTCAAATTCTCTTTTCCTAATGCAGTCTCGACAGTTTTCCAATGTTTTTGAAGTTGATGTTACTATACCCGATCTAAACTTTACATTTTTTTCAAGTTCAAAATTTGGAATACCATTATAAGTGTTCTTGTAAACTAATGTTGCAAATTTTTTTTTACTTATATATAATTGATCGGGAAAATTTTTACGTGGTAACATTCTATGTAAATCTTTTTCTGTAAAAATTAAGAATTAAAAATAAAATAAAATTTTATGTTTAAAAATGTACTTATTGGCGGAGATTTAATTGCGATTTTTTGTGTCTTTGATTTTATATTATGTAGTTGTTTTATATTTTCTGGAAAAATTAAGAATTAATAATGAATTAAAATTTTAAATTTAAAAATGTACTTATTCGCGGAGACTTAATTGCGATTTTTTGTGTCTTTGGTTTTATTCTATGTAGTTGTTTTATATTTTCTGGAAAAATTAAGTATTACTAATGATTTGAGATTTAAGTTTAAATATTTACTAATTGTCGAAGAGTTAATGGCTGAATTGTATCTAAGATCATTTTGGAAACCTGGCGAATTTTGCATTTGATTAACAACCGATCCTTGTGAACTAAGGCTAACATTTAAAATCGAATCAATACTCGAATTGCTACTCCTTTTTGAACAATCAGATCTAGAACAAGTTGAAGAGTTACTACTCGACACACAACTTGAGTTTGAATAACTCGACCCGCTACCACTGGAAATATTACTATCTTTTGAATTATTTGTGCGCAAAGAACGATTAGTCCTACGACTGGAGCGAGATGTATTTGAGTCTGAAGCCCTAATATTATAAATTTTAAATCAAATATATTAATCACAATTTGGTTATAAGTATTTAAAAGAACATTCAAAGGTATCGTAGATCAATAAACTTTACAGTTACATTTGACTTATTTTTTAATGCAAAAATTATAATTGATATTTAATATTTAATAATTGATATAAAAAATAATTAATATTTAGAGATTTTATAATTATATGTCAGAATAATTCGATTAGCAGCTTTGCGTTCTGCATTTTTACATACAAAGTCATATCCTGAACCAGTAATATTTAATTCGGGAATTTCATATTTTACATAAAATTGTTTTTTTTTCGATTTTTTATCATATGATATTTTTTTTATGAAGGTTTTATTGGATTTTTTTAAATTGTACGATTTTAAAATTTCGAATACAATTTTTCTGGGGTCAGAATGAGTTAATCGTAGAATTCTCAGTTTTTCCAATGAAATTTTAACATTTTCCCATATTCCGTTCAATCGAATCATATTCTTTGTGGGCGCAACAGTATTATTAGATACGATTGTAGTTTTATCAGTAGTGATCATTAATGATTTTAGACCAAGCGGATCGTTACAATTTTTCATTTCCATTCTATGTATTACATTTTATTTAATTGAAGTTATATCATACGTTTATTTCAAAACGAAAGAAACTAGATATATATTTTATGCGTTAATTTAAGAAGAAACTTAATTAATGTAACATACTTACTGTAATATCGCAATAATATCAGACTAGACAATTTTTGTCCTTTTTGCTAATATTCTTTGATTTATACAGTAAGCATACACATAACATTGTCTGTCCGACTGTAATGTTTGTGACTTAATTTCAGTCTGTCAGTCTTGAAATTAAGGTTACACTGCCATAGCAAAACGCCTGGCATATTTTCATTTCACACATTAGTTTAGAGCAGCATCGGAGAGTTAAAAGTGTTCAAATCTTTTCCCATTGAAAATCATTTTAAAACCTATGGCTTTAAATGTATTAAAGCTTTGCGTCATATCAGTGACCATTTCTGTTTCTATTAATAACTATTAGATTGTGTGGTTTATAAGAGAGTATGATAGAGATTATCAAATAGTAGTAGAAATCACAAATAAATAAATAAAAATATCGAAAGCTAACACTAACACACTTTTCAATTAGAAAATAATCGAATAAAAAAATATCAACATATATTTAATAATGGAGATTTATTGTAAATACTGGTTGTTTATTTCGATGAAGTAAGTAATGAGCAGGATAAGCATTTTTATGGCATGTCAGAGAGTGAACTATTGCATCGAAAAACTATTCGGATTTAAGCGACAATTTTAGTAAAAGTTGGACAAAAACTACTGGAGTTTTGAAAACTCTTCAGATTTAAGCGACAATTTTCAACATTTTGATAGCATATTATGGCAATTTATGGAATTTTATGGTATTCTATAATAATATCCTTCATGGGAATGTGTTATTTGTGATTTATTAACTATCAATCAGTTGAGAACTCAAATAATATTTTATTCTTTAACACTATTTTATTGGTAATAATTATTTTAATATTTCTCAACACATTTAAAATAATCTTAGACAATCTTTGACTGACAAATCTCTCTCTCTCTCTCTTTCTCTCAATATCAATGTAAAAAAATTAACTTAAATTCTTGAAACTTGTTACACAAACATATTTATAAATATGGGACAATACATAAATGTATTATATGAATGAATCAAAATAATGAAGAAATCAAAAGTAATTTTAAGGTGATGTGTATACATACCTACCGTCACCTGCAGAGTATTCCGCGGCTCGGGTTTATTGAAAATTACTTTTGAAATTATTAATAGAAATAGAAACTAAACTAAATTACCAAATATGTAACAAAAATAAAGAACAATACTTTAAACGAAATTTTGATCGTATCTAACACAACTTATCGAGAACTAACAAACTTTTTATTGTTTAATAGTAATTCTCCATGACTTGTCTAAACAACGTCTTCTACTAACTAGTTATTCATAACTTATAAGCAATACTTAGTTAATCTAGGAATTTTAATCGAAAACTCAATAATATTTTATGCTTTAACATTTATTTATTGGTAATATTTCTCAACACACATTTTAAATATTCTTATACAATAACTTTGACTGACAAAGTTTCCCTCTATCAATAACAATATAAAAAAATAAACTTACATTTTTGAAATTTTCAATTGAACCGAGCGAGTTTTCGAATTACGGCAAGTGAAAAGCGATTGTGTGGTGAAAAGCGATGCGAAAGTTTTGTTGTCAATATCAATATTAATAGTTGTAAATTGAAATAATCTAAAATAATGAAAACACATATAATGAAAACATACATATAATGAAAACTAACAATTTTAAACACAAAGAATTTGATAATTTGAGAAATAAAGAGAGTGTCTCTTCTTTTTATAAGTATTTAACAGGAAAAAAAATTATATTTAGGGATTAACCCAATGTATGAATCTATGTGTATTTGGGTTTCTTTTGAGGAAATGGGAAACTTTTTAACGATATGCGTATGACTTAAAATTAATTCTACTTAGATTTAGAAACCCACATTAAGTGCAAAATATTAGCATTAACTTTTAAATGGCAGTAATTTGCACTTAATGCGGGTTTCGAAATCTAATTAAAATTTTCTTTTTATAAGTATTTAACAGGAAAAAAATTATATTTAGGGATTAACCCAATGTATGAAACTATGTGTATTTGGGTTTCTTTTGAGGATATGGGAAACTTTTTAACGATATGCGTATGACTTAAAAGTTAATTCAAATTAGATTTCGAAACCCACATTAAGTGCAAAATATTAGCATTAACTTTTAAATGCCAGTAATTTGCACTTAATGCGGGTTTCGAAATCTAATTAAAATTTTCTTTTTATAAGTATTTAACAGGAAAAAAAATTATATTTAGGGATTAACCCAATGTATGAAACTATGTGTATTTGGGTTTCTTTTGTTACGCTATTAATTTTATGTATGAGCCTAGAGTTTTTATCGATAATAACGTAAAGGAATCAAATGATTCTGTTATTGTTGTCATAGCAACACACAGATTGTTTAACAATGGGGCAAAAAGGCAGGGAACATATGGGCAGATCTCCTATTATATTTAGCGTAAAGTGCATTGCTTACATGAAATAATGTACTCCCGCTATCTTACGGGAAAAGGTAAATGGAATAAAAATAAATATAACTTTATAGTTATTAAAGCCACTCGAAGATATACGGGTTAATTTAAATATTTAAAAATTTTAATTTTTCAAATGTTTGCGAAGCAAACGTGTTAACACTAGTTGCAGCTTAAGATTTGTGTCCAGCATAAGTTTATCCATTTACAAAATTTATAACCAAAAATTATTGATTTCAAATTGAATGACAACTATCAGTTGATGTTGAATTTCAACTTTCTTTAAATTAACTTAATTAAAATGCACACATAATTTTCAAAGCCAGTTTGACCGCATATAATTTTGAAATTTTTCAAAATATAAGTCGTGTTTCAATAATTTATCGATTTTTGGTTTTATTTGTATTCTATTCTAAAAGGTAGAGATCGGGAATTTAATTAAACTTCACTTTTATCTTTCATCTTTTTACTTGATTCGGGTTTTAAGGAAAACAAATATTTCTATACTTTAGTTTTTAGAATGATTTTTCTAAATTTTTAAAAATAACAAATAATACAATATTATATTAACAATGTATATGACAATCACATTATGACATTTGGTAGCAAAGTTCAAATTATTGAGATTTTAGATTTATTTTAACATTTAAAATTATCATTTCAACTCAATAAGTGGTAATAAATAGATTAATCAAAATTATAAGCTTAAAAACATTTTTGGATATACTGCAGTCGAAATTTCAAATCTCTAAATTAAATACAGGATAAAACCTAATTACTGTTATTTAATATTAATAATGGTTAAAATAAAATTATAAACTGAAAGAAAATTCTTGAAACAAAACTAAGTATAAGAAATTGAAATCAAAAGCCAGATATAAAAGATTGTCTACCAGTTTGCTTACGATTAATGTTTGTTTGTGCAAATCTGGTGCCCTTAATCTAAATATACTTATTTAGTGCTCACACTGACAATGAATGAGTATTAGATTGAGATTAATAATTTAATTTATTTTAAGGAAAATTTGTATTTTTATACCGATATTTAATCGAAATTTTTATTATTTTTATTTTTGATATTAATCTAATTAAAAATTTTTAACAATTATTTAATATTATGTGCTGTTTGGGTTTAAAAGAAGAAAATGGATAAAATGGATAAAACGGATATTTAAAAATTTAAAAAATAAAATAGATTTTTGTGTTAGACTTTGATTGATATTATAATATGCGTTAATTGATATTGACATGACATGTCTAATAAGACTCTGAATTCTTGAAAAATTTTAGACCCGAGCACGAAAAAAGCCCGACAATTTTTAAAACCCAAAGCCCGGCCCAATTTTAATCGTGAAAAAAATTATTTCACATAACCTTTGAAATATATATTAAATATGAACTATCATTCAAAAATAAACTAAATATGTTTGTTTTATTGAGATAGGTTGTCTAATATATTGTATGACACTTTAAATATATCCTAAATGCAAAAAGATTTTGTGGAAATAAAGGAAATTTTAGGTATTAAGATTAGATTTCAGAAATGTTCGGGCTTTCTACGAAAAAAAAGCAAAAGCCCGGCCCGATACAGTTTTTAAAGTTTAGGCTCGAGCTCGACAAGGCCCGACAATTTTTGTCGGGACCCACGGGGACCGAAATATCGGGCGCCCGTTTCGGAGTCTAATTTCTGACTAACACGTCAACATATCTGCTTATTTAATATATTGTTAACACAAACATATTGTTAATATCATGTAATAAGTATTTAATCGAAATAATTTTCAAAAAATTTCGGGAAAAAGTGGCAGAAGAAATACAACACATTCAGTCAAAGATTAACATTCAGGACATTCAGGATGAGGCGAGACAGGCATCATTATATTTCGATAATATTGTAAATAATATTGAATGTGTTGATTTGTTATAGTGAATAATGATTATCATTACAATTGTATTATTGTATTAATAGGTTAGTTTGAGTAACTCATCGCAACCAGATTTGGGCTCAACCAGTAATCAATCGAATTTAATGCAATTTAGTTTAGTTGATTTGGACGACAACGAAGAGTCAGTCATAACGTCAACCCAATCTGAAGCGAACGCAATGAATGCTAATTTTGTGCCACAACCTGATATCGAAAGTGAATACGAAAGCGAATCGAATTCACATGCAATTCATTCATCACTCGATAAGGTAACTAAAGAG
>JAQIVF010001444.1:0-14066 GCA_034698365.1 Steganacarus magnus | reverse complement strand
TATTTTGCTTTTTCTTTCGATGAAAATTTTAATTTCGATTGTATTTTGCTTTTTCTCTTAAGTATTATTTTAATTTTAATTGTATTTTACTTACGATTAATTGAAAGTAAAAGTTAAAATTATTTTTTGCTTTTTCTTTTACTTAGAAAAAAGCGAAACAACACTACTACAAACACATAGAAAATACAGTCGATTATGTTGAGGGTTACTATTATCTTTCAGTGTGTTCTAAAAAATAGATTAATTTTCAAACTTGATTAATATTATGCTCAGTTTATCTCATTTGTATTATCAAACATTGCTCGCTGTTTTTTAGGCACACTTTTGTTTCCTATAATACTGCAAATAAGCTTTCGTGTTTAAACTAGTGTTGTATTTACTTTTGAAAGTAAAATCAAAAGTAAAAAATATTTGAACTTTTACTTTTGATTGAGCAAAAGTAAAAGTAAATCAAAATAAAAAATTTAACGAGAAGTAAAAGCAAAAGTAATTAAAATGAAAAAAAAATTTTGCAAGCAAAAGTAAAATACAATCAAAATTTTAATGAATTTGAAAAGTAAAGTAAAAGTAAAGTAAAATTTATATTTTACCCAAAAGAAAAAGTAAAATACAATTAAAATACAGATTTGCAAAATAAATTAAAATTAAAACGTTTTAAAAGATTTTTATATGTAAAAGCAAAATTAATAAAGTAAAAGTAAAATTACTTTTGTAAAAGTTAAAGCAAAAGTAAAAGCAGAAGCAGAAGTAAAAGTAAATCAAAATAAAAAATTTTAGTTGAAAGTAAAAGCAAAAGTAATTAAAATGAAAATAAATGTTGCAAGCAAAAGTAAAATACAATTAAAATTGAAATTAAATTAAAAAGCAAAAGTAAAAGAAAATCAAAATTGAAATTTTAAACGAAAGCAAAATCAAAAGTAAAGTAAAACTAAAATTTAAAAATCAACAACACTACATATAACATTATCAAAAAGAAAGTTTTATCAAAATTGATCCAACAATTACAATCTTTAATGTTTCAAATATATATTAATAGCAATTAGATTCATCATTTTAAGCCGAATTCTAAAGTTCATTCTAGTTTTATAAATACTTTTAACTTTTAATAACAAACTTCACTATCGATCTGCAAATATGTATTTATGGTGCCAGTAATATCGTATGTCTCTTAGTTGCATTTAGAGATGAAAATCGGTTAAAATTTAATAATTATCTTTAACAATTAACCTTAATAACTGCAAAAATTCCGGCAAAATTTAAAAATGCCTGCAATATCTCCAACATTATATACGATTCAAAACAAATAAAAATATTTCATGTAAACTTAAAATCAAAAAATTCTACTTATTTAAAACAAAAATATATTTTAAAATTTTAAAAATAGTAAAATTACTTATAATTTAATTTACAGTTTTTATTTAAAAATACGGTAATAATTAAAGTTAAAAAAGTAAAAGTAATTTAATTAAAAATTAAAAAATTTCGATATCTTTAATTTTTATTATTGATTAATAACCAGAATTTCAAATGAAGTATAATTCCATCAGCATAATAAATGTGACAAATATATTTGCGTATTCTGGCAAAAATAATTCAGTAAATTATAAAAATCAGAAAATCAATATTTTATAAAAATTTAAAAATCAATTATTAAATTTTATCGATATAATTTACTTTAAATTGTATATTATTTAATTCATACTGTAATATATCGTAATGTTTTAAAATAATCAGAATTAATAACTAATTATATTTTTCATTAAATAAAATTTATTCTCTTATGAAATTTTGCCTTTAGAACATGGATCTCGGATCAAATACGTTTTTACGTTTTCTCTTTTGACAAAGAGGTATAAAATTTTATTAAAAGTTAACTAATTTAGTTTATTTAATTTAATTTAGTTAAATAAATTTTGCACAAGGACAGCATATTAATGATTATCATTGCGAAAAATTATTGGAAATAAACATTTTTTGCCAATTAAATTGGAATAACGTTATGTAAAAGTACTTTCCAATCATTTCCATGTGTTCCGATATAATCGAAAAACCTAAACATCGACAACAAGTGCTTTCTTAATAATTCGGTTGCAAATTGCATGTTGCTTTTTACCACCCATTGCCATAACAACTCAGTCATATTGCCCATCTTGAGAACTAAATGTTTTTTTCTCAATATCGTCTTAATGTACTGTGAAATGCCAAAAACACTGGTGGATTTCCATTTTGCTGAATATTTTTAAATGCACACATTTATATATGATTTCCTGTATTAATGGTATTTGTGATGGTCTGTTATTGTGAGTTAATTGAGTTTTTGACTTATTCTTCAAATTTCCTTCTTTCTTTTGAACTGAACTCATTGGAGTTCAATGGATAATCGCTTAAGCGGTGAGTATATTATAGGTTTGATCAAAATTTATTTTTTTTTTGATTTTGCATTATAAAACATATCTAAATTTAAAAATATTTTTGATTATTTTTATTGAAAACGTGGAAAACATTTTATAATATATACATTTCTAAAAAAAAACATTTTTTTGCATATATTATCATTATGATGTAGTGTTGTTTCAATCATACTTTTTGAATTTAAATTAAATTTCAATTAAAATTATATAAATTTTTCCTATTTCGATTGAATTTCAATTACGATTATTTGCTTGACTTGAATTTAAATTAAATTCAATTAAAATTATTTTAAAAATTTGAATTTAAATTAAATTACAATTAAATTTACAAAATCTATTTTTAATTTCGATTAAATTTCGATTACGATTACAATTTTGATTAAAATTTCAATTATATAATATTTGTTTAGCAATTTTGTCTTGTGGCTTAGATTTTAATTTATTTGGTTAAAATATATCTACTAAATACGTATACTATTGCTCATTATGGTATTTAATTTCAAATTTATATTAATTTTATTGGTGAAAAACAGGAATGAGTCATATTATTATATTAATTTAAATTAAAATTACAATTTCTATTAAGATTTTAGGGAATTTAAATTTCAATTAAGTTTATAAGACAAAATGTCATTTAAATTAAATTACGATTAAAATTACACAAATATTTTTAATAAAGATTGAATTTCGATTAAAATTATTAAATTTCAAATCATTTCAATCAATTACGATTATGATAAATTGAAATTTTAATTGAAATTTTAATTCTATTGTAATTTCGATTAAAAATAATTGAAACAACACTATTATGATGTTTACTTTATTATTATAAGCTGTATAATCATATGAATTCAGTATTTATTATTTCTACAACAATATTTAACATTGAGTTTATCGGAAGCTCACTTGTCAGTCAATTAAAGATTTATTTAGGATAATGAGTAATAATTATTTATAATTTTTTAATCATTTTAACCCGAAATCTAATTGAATGTAATTTTATTTCAAAATATTCGCAGTGGTTTTATTCATTTTATTTTTGTGAACCCAGTATTTTTAATTTAATTTTAATAAATTTTCACTAAAAAATAAGAATAATCCGGTTATTTAACACATGATTAAAAAATATTTGAGATTTTTATGAAAAACTAAAATGTTAATTTACGGTAATAAAAGTTGGCTAAAAGCCACAGAAATTGTTTACGAATACTAATTTATATTAATAAAAAAGACCAGAACATTGATAAAATTTTCTTATGTGATTAAGATAGTCAGCATTTCTAATATCATATAATATATTTTAATCATTGTTATTTGACATTTATATTCATATTATTCTAAGACCTGATGAATATAAAGTTACAGTATAATTTGTATGATAGAAAATACATATTAAGATATTGCATGACTTATCTGACTTACAAGGAATGTGAACATATAGAGAACAGTGTCGGACGGACATTGTCAAAACCATTTAATTCAAGTTAAAATCTATTAATTAATATAGGATACATTGAACAAAAAATTTAAGCGTTATTTTTTGTGATAATGTCTTTGTAAAACAATTCACGACACATTTATAAAGAGCTCACTTTCATAAGTATTGTTAGAATTATGTTAAAAATCGTTTTGAGAATTATTGCTTTAGGGCATTGTTACTCAGTTATTTTATAACGCGATTACTAATAAGACAATTAAGTTGTCTCATGTATGTTGCAAAGTATTAAGATATAGCTTATAAGGGGCAGAAGTTTTGGACCTTTGTCTGACTGCGAACAGACAGAGAGACGAACAGACGGACGGACAGACGGACAGACGGACAGACGGACAGACGGACAGACGGACAGACGGACTTACAGACATTGTCAAATCCATAAGCTCTCCTTCATCTTTGTGAAGTGAGCTAAAAATATGAACAATATTTAGTCATAATAGCCATAAAATCATAAATCGAATTAAATTAAAAGTACAAAAATAATTCAAAGCTAATGTATGTTAAAGTTATCATTTTAATTTCATCCTAATTTAATTAAAATTAAAAATTACTATAATAATTTCATCGTAATTTAATTTAAATTGAAAAATTGTATTTTAAACAACATTAGTATGAACTTAAGAAAGTTTTAATTTCAAAATATTTTCTAATATTTCTATTGTAAACGTGGAAAAAAATTTATTAGGTTAGTGTTGTTTATTATGAAATTTAGATTTTGATTGTATTTCAACATACAAGCGAATTTAAATAAGTTCCACAAACCTAAATTAAAGGCATAATTAACTGTTTTTTATATTTTTTGCGCTATTAAAATATTAGTAAACTTCTCAACAGTCAATGAACAAGAATCAAAGTTTTTTATTTAAATGTTAAATGTGAAAGAGATATTAGTGGAAGATATATATAAATTATGTCTTAGAATATGAATGTGATTCATTTTACTTTATTGAGAATTGTAGTTTTTAATTAATAATCACTTATAATAATACGTTTCTTATGCCGAAATATTGTTTTAAACTTATAAAAAAGCGAAAGTGAAAGTGAAAGACAAATTTAAAATGAATAATATGGAAAACCGAAATACAAGTTAAATGAAAATAGTATCAAATACAAATACAGCATTTTTTAAACAAAAACGAAAGTGAAATTTGCAAGCGAAATAACTTGATTTTAATTTAGCTTGTAATTAACATTCTTTTTTAATGTTATTAATTTCGCATGTATTTCGCTTAGATTTTTTAAATAATTTTAAATTAGTTGTATTTCGCTTTCGATTAAGCGAAAGTTAAAGTCTACAATTAATTTAACTTCCGCTTTCGCTTTCAAAAACTATTTGAAACTTAACTTCTCGAAACGCTAAGAGACTTAATAATAAATAAATAGAAAATTAATGATGATTTACAATATTACAGTTTATAAAATAGAAATATTGGGCGAATTGTCACTCTTGTTGAGCAAATTTTTTTATTTCCAGCACTATTATTACCGCAATTTATTATTTACATTAGAATACGGTATTCTAATTCTCAGTTTTTAAAATTATTTTAACTTATATCTCGTTTTTTATAAAAAAAAATTGTAATATAATATTGTAATTTAGCGCTTATATACAGTATTATTAAAGTAATGAATAAATATAAATAAAGTGTTTTTTACTTTTGAATTATTTTTTCTACTTTATTTTCAAAACTGATTTAATTAATTTTTAAAATAATTTATTGTCGATTTTACTTTTACTTCATTAAGCAATGTTATGGATATATAATTAATTATTAATTTTTTACTTATATATTTTAATGACATTAACTCGTCATACTAATCGTTACTAAATATGTTATACTTTGGGCCAAAATTTTTCTCGATTTGATAAAAAAACTTAAACGTTATATGATTTTAAGAGATCTTAAAAATTAAATTCAATTTTACTTTGTTCGCCATTGTCTCGAAAAGATTCAATTAACACTTGCTTGAGATAGTGTGTGAAATTTGTCCGTATGTGTAATCGTTTATTTTTATAATCGAATTAATATATTACAGTTTATAAAAAATTGAGTATTTATTAGTGTTGTTTCTCAGTCATATTTTTATTTAAATTGTATTTTGAATTTTTAAAGGTAAATATAAAATATATTAATGAGAAAAGTTTAGAGAAAAGTTAAATTTAAAAATGGATTAACTAGCAATAAGTATATTATTTAGTTTTCAACTCTAATAATTTTATATTGCATGTATTTGGATTTTCAAATGTCCCGCCATATCAATTCAATCAAAACATCACAAAATTTAAAATAAACAGAATAAAACAAGATCGTAACGCTCATATTATCAGATTTCGTATTAATATTTGTAGATATATGGATATTATTTTATTAATTATATTTTATTAAAGTTTCGTTGCTCACTACGTTCGCTCGTTCCCTTTAATCTAATTTTATTTTTGAATATACATATTTTAATCTTAATTTCGCTTATTTCATGTGCCATTATTTATATTTGCCGTTTAACCATGTGGCATATGCCGGTTACGATAGTGGCAAATTCTTGTTTTAATAGTTGAAATATACAGTCATAATAGTGGCATTTTACAGTAATAATAGTGGCATATTTCGGTTATAATTGTGACATATTTTTGTTCTAATAGTGTCAATCCGGATTTTATACTATTTTACCGCCCAAAGAGGCATAAACTGGATTAGTCCGAGTTTTATACTATATTACAGCCAAAAATCGTGACTGACGGACAGACACACGGATATACATTCACAAATCCATAAACCTGCCTTGATTTTATCGATGTTAGATAAAACTTTCAGTTTACTTTGTTAGGAAAAAGATAAAGTAAGTTAGATTATGTGGATGAGAGTCTTGATTAAAATTTAATTTTATTATTTATTAGCAAAGATCAAAGTCAAGAAAATAAACATAGGTTAGTGTCTCTCATTTGAAGGTCAGCTACAAGATTCTGCTTTGATTTATAATTTTAGAAATTGTGTTATAAATATTTTAAATAAAAGCTAAATTTAAAGTGAAAGCGATAGTTAAGTTATATTGATTTTAATTTAGCGTGTTAAAAAACAGAATTTGTTTTCTTTAATTATCCTTGTATTTAGCTTAACCTTTTTTAAAATTTTAAATTTAGCTTGTATTTTGCTTTTGCTATAGCTAAAATTAACGTCAAATTTTTTTTAAACTTTATCTTTATCTTTATTAAAGAGAAAAAAACACTCGAAAAACCGTGTTCCAACCAAATTAGTTCTGTTATATTTATTTTCACATTCATAAAATATTACATTATAATAAAATTACAGTTTTTCTTTAAAATTTCAAATAAAAAATTAAACACTTGTATTTTTTAAGACAATTTAATTAATATCTAAAAATTTAAATAAATTCTTTAAAATTAATACCAAAATTAATGTAAAAAATGGATAAAATTTGATTATTAATTTTTATTCTAAATTTATAATTAAAATAATTAAATCTAATTTTCCTTTATTATATTAATATATATTTAATCCTAAGGTTTCGAAAAATTTTATACCTTGTTTACATAAAAATAGATTATGCGTCAGATATTGCGCATTAGCATCAGCAATCTATTTGTTGCAATTACAATATAAAAATGGTTATTATTCAGAGGCATCTGACAATAACCTGGACTGAGTTGCATCAAATGTAAAATCCCAATCTATTAAATTGTAAAAAAATTATTATAGAAATTATAGAAAATATTATTCCTATCTTCAAAATTAAGTGTTATTTACATTTTATTTTCTGCTTTTTAAGGACCATTTTTATTCATTTTTTAGTCCGATTTTACGCACATATTTTTTCTGTTTAAAGTCCGAAAAAGTCCTGTCTCTATTGATTTCCAACCATATAATTTAAAAGAAATTTTTTTAGAAAGTAATAATTAATAATTGTTTATTAATTTTACAGTTTTTAATTTGTAGTTTACTTTAGAATATAATGCGTTTTTTAATATCTACGTTATATAAAATTATTTTAAAACTTTCTTTTTTCAATTTTTCGAAAAACAAATGTTTAAATAATTTAGAATTACAATTAATCTTTATTTTCATTGACAAAAAATATGCTAATTTTTTGAAAAAATAGGTGAGTAATATAATAAATTTCCTTGAAAAATATATAACATCAATAACTAAATTTGTAGAATACATCTAGCAAATCCACATCACTTGATTGAACTCCAAATTTTGACAAACTCTTTCTTTTAATGTTGACCACCTCTGTTCTCTCGATATCGACTCAAATGTATCACTCTTAGTTCCATGATAGACTGTTAGTCTGTCAACAAATGCTCCACTTCGGCCCTCCATTGATCCATTGTTTAGTAAGTCATTACCAGTTACCTCTATTACAGCAGTATTCATTTCTCTCTCAATATGTCATTCTCTACGTGACTCAATACGCATACCGGCTCCCTCTACTTATCCACAATTTATCATTCTGAGCTCTCAAATAAGCTACTTCAGCTATTAATCGATTGTTCTCTCTCTCTTTATCCGTAATAACTTTCTTTAAATCTTTTATTTCTCTACAACAAGCCTTAAATTCTGATTTCATTTCATTGATATTAGTCACTTCTAAGTTAATACAATCGTGTCCAAAACCGCTATTCATCATTATTCCACATTCATTGCATCTGGTTTGACATTCATTTCTATGTGTTTCGTAATTATCGTATCTGAAGTCTTTATTACAAATTCCACATTTCATAATCAAACAATCTAGCATTTGTATTATAGTAATACACACATCTTTGATCTCACATTGAGCTCCGCGTCTAATTTGTGACGTACACGGTTATTTATTATGTCTGATTATTGCCAATTGATAATTGATTATTACACATTGTTTACAAAATAATTTCCTACAATGTTTACAAGATTTCGGTGTTCTCACAATTTCTTTAAAGAAGAAACATCTCAAATTTTCCAACAATGTTCCCAACTCTTCTCGATTAGAAATAAGCTCTATTGTAGAGTCCGAAACGGGCCCCCGATATTTCGGGCCCCCGCGGGCCCCCGCGGGCCCCCGACAAAAGTTGTCGGGCCTTGTCGGGCTCGGGCCTTAACTTTAAAAACTTTGTCGGGCCGGGCTTTTCACTTTAATCATAGAAAGCCCGAAATTTTTTAAAATTCCTCCTAATTTCACTATTTTTAGCTAATTTTCATAATTTTTTTTCTACTTTAAAGTAATTGTAACTTAATAAAACAACTTACAACAATAACCAAACGAAGTTTTGCTATATAAATCATGATAGTTCAAATTTAATTGAAATTCATGTAGTTATAAGTAATAAATTTTTTCAATATTGAATTCGGGCCGGGCCGGGCTTTGGGTTTTTAAAATTGTCGGGCTTTTTTCGGGCTCGGGCTTGAGGGTATCGGGCCTAGATCGGGCTCGGGCCTTAAATTTTTTAAGATTTCGGACTCTACTCTATTGGGTATCCATAAAATTCAGATTCCATCTCAATTTGCTTGTTAACTTTAATCCATATTTTATAAACCTCTGCTGATAAAGCATTCTTTTCGGCGTTATAAGGCCACGCCTCGAAAGCTTCTCGTTCTCTGTTATATCGCTTATCCTCTTGCCTTATCAACACATCTATCGGTATATCTACATGTTCCGGTACATCATTCCAATCATCGACATCGAGCATCACGTCAATTTGATTTGGCTCAATTTGATTATTTTGATCCATAGCTAAAATAAAATTACTTGAATATAATATAAGTTCAAGTTGTGTAAGTGTAAGTGTTTGTGTAATTGTTTGTATAATTGTTTGTATAACATATTTTATAATCGATTATAATATAATTAATTAATTGATTTATAAGCATAATTAAAACAAATCAAAAATATGATTAAAGCATTTTGAACAACAATATGTCAAAATATTATTTTAAATATGATTAAACCATATGTTAAAAATATGATTAAAGCATTTTTATGGAAACATTTACCATTCATTACACATATTTAAAACAAAATGCAGTGTTCATTTGTTTAGAGATATAACTACATGATTCACCATTAATGTATACCTTTGATAAACAAGCGCAACGAGAGAGAGAAAGAGAGAGAGAATTATTATTTTTAACTCAAAAAATATATTCTTCTCTTCCAACAAAAAATTCATTATTATTAAACTTTTCTCGAAGTTAAGGTTTTTTAGCCAGTGATTAATGATACATTGTATTCAACATTTTAAAAAATAAGGTTATTATTAGAAAGTTATTCTTTAAGATTAAAGCTACGCTACGCTGTGATGTAATGTTCTCTTCATTCAATGACTATCTTTTTTCTCTCAAAATTATACTTCTATTGGCAACACCACAAACAGACACACACATTGTATTCGGTTTGATTTTTTTTCCAGTAATGTAATTCTAACTTTTTGATTGTTCAACGTTTGTTCTCTCACTTTCATTTTTTAATAAAGTTCAATAAAATTTTGTGTTAAATTTAATTAATATATTTTTTATTAATAATATTCTATAAAAATGGAATTAATTAATATAAAACAAATTTTGTTGAAGGATGAATGCAGTGATGTTTATAATATTTTAATTCAAAGTGACAATTCTTTATGTTTTCTACAATTAAACTATTAATTCCAAATATTTGTGGTAATGTTTGCAATGATTTATGTTTAAATATTGATGCGGATAAAAATAAAGTGCTTGAACCTCCAAATGGTTGGACAAATAATATTTATTATGCAAAACAAAAAATAATAAGTTCATATTTAAACATATCATCATTTGAAGGTTTATATAATTTCATATATCATCTTAATTTTTATAATAAAAATATTGTTATTTATCTAAAGATGTTAAATTAAAAATTCAAAATCATGTTGAGATGAGCTGAGCTGAGCTTGATTACGACTGAGCTGAGCTGGTGTGTTCAGCTCCAAAACTCAAATAACTGAGCTGAAATTCAGCTCGAGCATCAACTAGCTCAGCTCTAGCTGAGCTTTTGATCATCTCTATTTATAAGTAATACAAATAAAATCCTACTATATAATCGCAGTTTGACGTTATAGTAGTTTTTTACAGAACTCTCTTTAAAATATGAGGAATATTTACCTTATTACTAAAAATGCCTTATATTTTAAACAAAAGTTAAATTGAAAAAAACGAAAGTCAAATTAAATTGATTTAAAAAATAAAATGAAATACAAGCTAAATTATTTAACTTGTATTTAATTTTATTTTTAAAATTATTTTAATTTCGCTTGTACTTTGATTAGCTTTTTTTAAGTTTTTTCAATTTAGATTGTATTTCGCTTTAGTAAAATACAAATGTTTGTACATATGCAAGAAGATAATAATTAAAAGTTTTGTTTGTTATAAATATCAAAAAAGTTTTATTAATCAATAGATATTATTTCTTTTTTTGTTTTTACAAAACTCATTTCTTTTCAATTTTTCTTCTATTAATGTCAACTTTAATATTCTTTTACGTCTCTTTAGCTCATAAATTTTAGGTTTCTGTTGTTTAATGATAAAATCAGACTGAATTTGATAATCTTTTCTAATTTTTTTCAATTCATTATATAGTTGTTGTATTTCAAGCGTAAAACAATCTCAATATTCCTTATCTTTTTTTCTAAACGTTCGAATTCCATTCCTACAAAGTATAAAAATTATCTTAAAAATAAACTGAAATGAATTTAAATTAAATCTATTTTTTTATAAAATAAGCTAAGATTAAAATTTTAGAACTTAAACAGACAGTTATCCTTTTGGGTTTTATTATATGGGGTTTTTTTAAGGCCCTGTTGTTTTTTTAAAGGTGTTAAGAATAAACATCTAACCCCTAAAAACTAAACCTATAATCTGAATTTTATGTGGCTAGCTTTTCATTGTTTAAAGTATATGTCGAAACATTTAAAGTTTTAAAATAACAAATGTCATTATATAAAGGCAAATCCTATGATTACTTGAAATATTTTGAAGGTTTGTGTTTGCATGAAATTGACAGTGTTTTTTAAAAGATTTTTAAATTTCGTTAAATTTACTTATATATGCTACAATAAAGCATCAGTTTTAACAATAAATATGTTAATGAATTAATGTTTACTAAATTATAGCTTATTAAATATTGCGATTGAGATGATTTTTAATTCCGTTATGTTAATAATGTATTAATAATTTATTAATTCAATTTGAATTATATTTTCTGATTTCACAAATTTGAATCTAAAAATTTATTGCTCGTTTTAATATAAATTGAAATATATTAATGAATTATATGCTCAAATTAATAAATTTTCAAAACTTAAAATAAGTTGTGTTCAATAGCTATAAGTGTATTGTTTAGCTCAAATTTATTACGCTCTTTATTTTTAATTAAAATGTTTGAATTTTCTGCCATTTAAATTTATATTATATATCAATTTAATTGAAACAACACTACTTTAAATTTAAACACACAGTCGTTTAAGTTATTAATCGAACGTTTTAAGTAGTGTTGTATATCTTTTTTTAAAGAAAAAGAAAAAGACAGAAAATTTTGTCTTTTTCTTTTTCTTCAAGAAAAGAAAAAGAAAAGAAAATCAAAATGATTGAAAGAAAAAAAGAAAAAGAAAAAGAAATTAAAAATTAATTTAAGAAGAAAAAGAAAGAGAAAAGACAAAATTAAATAAATTCAAGGACAAAAGATGTCAATAAAATGCGTAAAATAACATTAAAAAGAAAAAGAAAAAGACAAAATATTTGCACAATTTTTGTCTTTTTCTTTTTTTAAAGACAAGAAAAAGAAAAGAAAAGCAAATTAAAAGCAAGAAGAAAAAGAAAAAGAAAAGACAGATCTAAATAAAATAAAGAAGAAAAGAAAAAGAAATTAAAAATTAATTTGAGAAGAAAAAGAAAGAGAAAAGAAATCGAAAAATAGGAAAATATACAACACTAGTTTTTTGGTACAAAAATAAATTTATACACATATCTAAAACTAAATTTTATAAAAGAAAAATAAAATAAAGTTGTAATCCCAACTTTAAACAAAATTCTCTTCTTTATCATAACATATTAGCAGTTTTTACAATATAAACAAGATAATTGACATATTCTTAGACCATTTTAAAAAAAAACATTGTTTAGTAAAATAATTTAATTTAAATCAAAGTACAAAAAACTTTCATTTAACAATAAAATTCTAACTAAATAATATTAAAACTAAAAATATTGTTATATATTATTTCTAATGCTTTAAGCAAATTGAATATTAATTGTTGAAATAAATCTGCTTATCATGAAATTTGAAATCTTTGCGCTCAGACGAACAGACAAACAGACAGACAGACGAACAACCCAAATTTAATAGCTCATTGATTTCATAGAAATAAAAAAGTGAGCTAAAAACTAATCGATTAAATTAAATATACGATTTAAATTTAATTAAAATATTTAGAAAAAAATTATGAGTTGTTACCGAGTTTTTAATTTTTATTGTTATATTCAATAATTTAATTTTTAAAATAATAATGGTATTTAGTTTTTAACAATTAAAAGTGTTCAGTTATGACAGAAAATTACAAAACTAAAATATATTTATATTTATTATTTATCGTAATTATTATATGTAAAATTTTAAAGATTTTTGGATTAATGCTCGTATTTTGCTAGATTTATAAAATTAAAGTACTTAAATTATTTGATTACAGTTTAGAAATTTTAAATAATTTTTAAATATCTTTCAGATCAAAAGCTTTTATCGAATTGAAATTACAGTTAAAGTTCTATTAAAATATAGCTTATATTATAAGGATTATATATTGAATTTGGCAATCAGTTTAGACAAAATATTGTTTTCAGTTCAATCATTCAAATAATTTAAGAAAGTATTAAGAATATTTAAATACAGTTTTTTGGCTTCGCTACCATTTTTTGGTTTAATAATTTGAGGAAACATTAAATTTACAATACTTTCAAATTTTTTATCACCCATTATGTCATCATTATTAACTTCATATAAAATTTTATAAATTATTAACTTTTCTTTGTTAATCTCTAGTCCACATTCTTGAGAGTCGAATAATTCAGGGAGAGTAAACATTATCTCAGGTTTTCCGTGAGGTCCTTGAACATAATTTTGTTTTCTAATAAAATGGTTGTTCCATTCATTTT
>JAQIVF010001443.1:0-14066 GCA_034698365.1 Steganacarus magnus | reverse complement strand
GCTATCATTAAGTATAGAAAACTGATTCAATACGGTTGCAGTTCCATTCGGTATCGTTATATCTCCTTTTAAAATAAATGATTAATAGATTTTTCAGTAAAATCATAATTTTAGTGTTTAAGTGTTTTAGTTTTTTTAAACCATAAACATTAGTGGCAAGTTTTTACAAATCACGTGATTCCACCTATTTTTGAGTCGCCGTATGTCATGTGGAAAATTGAAAGTGGAGTTATAATTAAAGACGGGAAATTCAGGAAAATCCTTTTCCTTACTTAACAAACTTACAAGTGGGACAATAGAATATGTGCACGAATCACACTATAACAAGCTTTTTAAGACCCATTTATTTTTCCGGAAAATCCTGAATTCTAGTGTTATCTCCTGAAAATATAATTACATGTAATTGAGTGAAAAAAAATTCTGTAATATAATAAAAAAAATTTTATACTATATTTGATTTAAACAATAACCAATAATTTAAACAATAATTTTATAAACTAGAATTTTGAATTTTTATGTTAACAGGCGAAGCGGGTTGTTTGCCAACTTGTATTTTCTAAATTATTCAATTGAGATAATTGTGACATAAAGGTTACATAATTAATTGTTGAGTCAATCGTAGCTTTAAAGACGCGAATAGTATCGCAATAACTATCTATGAATCTATTCATTAACGCGTAATCATTCAAACCTTTCAAATATTTCATTTTGCATAAATTCGGCGCTAATATAAAAAATATTTATTCATTTAATAAATTTGTAAAGTTCAAGGGTACTAAAAACTTATCGAAAAATTTAAACGACAATTATTTTAATGTTGGCAAAAATATAAAGGGTTCTTAAAAACTAAATGAATTTCAACGAAAATTTTCCAATCTTGAAAAATATTTATATTTTTTTATTCATCAAATATTGATTTTTAAAAACAGCAAAATGACTTATTTTTCAACGATATAAACAGAATTTCTTGTATAATTATTATGAACCGCTAAAATTATTTTTTTATCTAAAAATCCGGGCTTTAATTATTATTTTTAATTTTTAATTCAATTTATTGCGCAGAACAATGAACGCGTCAATGATTGTCGTGTTTTGTTATTCGCAAACCTTTGTTCAAATATTTTTTCAATCGTGTCAAGCATTAGATCACTCAATTTATTAAATATTACCGTTAAGATGATAAAACTTTTGTTATTATCTGTAATCCTAATTTTTCAAAAAATAGTCTCGCCATATAATTATTAAAGAAAATTCGAGAAAAAAATCCAAAAAAATCTTAAGAAATTTAAGTCATAACGTATAACGTTTTAAGATCATTACTATTCAGTGAATTTTAAGCATTATACAAATAAAGTGTTTTGTTTTCTCATTTATTTCCTTAATAATTTCTAGTTGAAAAACTTCATTTAAGCAATAAATAATTCAAGTCTTATATTTTATTTTAATAAATTATTTGACAAAGTATTATCTCTTAAAGTAATTTCATCAAGTTTTCTATTGAATTAGAAATTTTATAACATTTAATTTTTACATAAATTATATGAATAACTGCTAAAATCCGAACCTTTACCTTCAAATTATATGTAATTTCAGATAAAATTCGAAAAAAATTCAAAATTACTCTCACTTTCGGTAAAATAAAACTTAATTGACTATAAGTATTTTTTATAATTTTTCTAGATATAATAATTTCCAGAAATTATCATTTAAAATCCTTTTAGTGGCGGAATTTTCCCAAAAATTTCTAAATATAATATATTATACTATATTATAACTCAATATTGTAAGATCTGTGGTCAAATATAGAAATTATTAGTTTTTTTAAATCAATATTTATCCTTATTCGTCATTTTTAAAATATTAAAGAATTTTTTTCCTCAATTAAACTGTCTGCACAATATTAAAAAATGTAATAAATATTTAGTTTTGAACAAGAGTGGAAAACAGACAAAACGGCATATTGATTGTCAATGAGTTATTCATAGTAATAGGGGAACAGAACAGACACATAAATGTCAAACACATAATTTCATTTTTTTTCTATTTTGCCAAATATATTTTGACATTAGTGTTACCAATTATATTATTCAACCTTCCATTGATAATGCTGTTAGATTTATTATATTATGTTTGGAGTCATTTTTGAGATATATGCTAGTAATACACTGACGTTCACTGCATTTGACATCTGACCTCAAACTAATGTCTGGTGTGTTGGAAGCGATTTCATAGATAATCAATTGTTAAACATGAAGGGTTGGTCATACTATTTGCATACATATGTATTATTTTACTTTTTGGCCATAAAATAAATCTTAAGCAACTTAATGTAATAAAAGATTTTTTAGATTTTTATTTTTAAAAACTCAAGTATAAAAACAATACTTTCTTATCTGAGAGCGTTATCTCACACGAACGCCAAAGTTAAGACTAGACAAACTAAAATTTACTTTTTTAATAAAAATTTAGAATAATCGATATGGACATCGAAATACCAGACATTCCGGTAACGAAATGCGAGACAAATCCATTTCACAATCAAATAACAAATGAAATCGAGACATGGATTTCAGGCTACGCTAAAACGCAATGGACAGACAATTCGAGCTTAATCCGATTGGTTACAATGATTTACTCGAATTCGATGAACTATGAAAAGTTACTGCTAATTACGAAGTGGAATGTTATCGCATTCCTGATTGACGACGACTTGGATGACAATCCAGGAATGGCAAAGAAATATCTGGACATGTTAAACGGAGTTATCGACGAAAATGACCAGACATTTCTCTATCTAGCATTCAAAGATGTTTATCATCAATTTCGGCAACAAATGTCTGGCCAAATGTACGCACGCTTTGTGGACGAATCAATTAAAATGTATCGCGTGTCGAAATTAGTTTCAGAAATCAATGCAATTAAAGGCAAGCTTTCAGTGGCGGATTTTCGCGAAATGCGAAACATTGACGGCGGATGTGCGCTGTTTATCGTGTTCACGCTATTCATATGCGATGTGAGCGAACACATACTAGAGTTGGACAGTATTAACGAGTTCAACAAATTATATATGGCTAACGCTTGGATGGTTAACGATCTCTATTCGTTTAAAAGAGAATACATGCGAGACACAATCTCTTGCAACTATCTCTACATTTTGAGCGTCGAAAAGCGCTTAACACTGCAGGACGCGGCGATTATGGTGGCAAAACAAATACTCGATAACCGCACTGAGATGTATGGTTTGAGAAAGAAAATAATTGAAAATTATTGCGTCGAATTATCTGTTCGCAGATATTTAGACGCAAAAATATTGCTGTGCGACGCAAATCTTTATTGGAGTAAGGCTTGCAACCGATATAATGATTTCAATTAATAAATATACAATAAACGCGACAAAAGTTTTCTATATTATCATAATTAAGTTTAATGTATATTTTTATAATAGTAATGTTTTTTGCAAATTTTCTCTGAATGTTTTCTTTAATTTTTTAATTATATGTAATACTTATCTCCAAACCAAGATAAATAGCATTAGCAAACTATATTATTCTTTAATACATACCGTATATAAATTCTATTAAAATTTGAAATTGTGTGCTAATTTATTTAAGTGGCGCTTATAGTGTACACGAATCAATACATAAGTACTGTTCTATATCAGAGATATTATTGAGTTAAAAAAATCTGTTCTACAGTATATATAAATATATATTTATTGAGTTTACGTGACTTTAAAGTTGTGACGTCAATTTAAAAAATATTTTTTTAAATTTAAGTAAAAGTGTTTAAGAAAAACACATTAATCCCATAAATTCAATGAAATTTTTCTGTAAATTTATAATGAAGGAAAAATCAAAAGTTGAGAAAATCGAGAATAATGAGTTATATTGAGTAAAACACATAAATAGTTATTTTTTTAATGTTCACCTTCAAAGTCTAGTGACTCCAATTTATGATACATTTATGATCATTTCCAAGAAAACAGCATTTTTTTACTTAAAATTATATATTCTTGTTGCGTAATTTTATTGCGACGTAAAACAAATCACGACATCATAAATTTGAGTATAGCCGGAGTTATTTGAGCAATTAAAACATGTATACATGAAATTTACAAAGTTTTTTGCCGAATTTTCCTCTAATGCATGCAAATTGCGATTTACTGAAAGCTGTGCTAATTTAAATATTTTAAAGAATAAATTACTAAAAGCTAGCATTGATTTTCTATATTTGCTCTTAAGGTTAACAATGATATTCGCGAACTTTTCAATGATAACAATAATCGCAATCATAAGTGAATTTTTACTAATTTACAAATATGTATACATATTCTATTTACGCGTAAAACTATATCCGCGCGCAACTATGCCTTTGCCTATCATTGGAAATTGTTTAAACATGTAACACATAACAAATCGCACAAATTTTAATGATATTTTAACTAACTTTATAACTAAGTTTTAATTCCACATTTGGGTCGACATACGAGTTACATTGTCAGGAGTGTATAATACAAATACCGAGATTTATATATAATGTGGTTGACAACTATAGCCCGTTGTTATCATAAGTATATTTAGTTTAGCGAAACAACAGGCAATAAAGTAGTGAAATCAATCGAAATGTTATTCTCAATATCGATTAACCATTTGTATTAAATAATAAAAGTTTAGAAATTAACGATACGATTAATGAATATAATTAAAAAATCTTTTAAAAAATATATTCTAAAAACATTTTAGCGACAGTTTATTTGACTTATGAGGAAATTTTGCGTTCATTTCAAGGACTTAATAGTTAGTTATAAGGAGGTAAGGATTAGGTTGGCATTACATTCTAATAGCTTGTGATCATAAAGCTAACACCACTCACTTTACACGTTTGTGACGCTTTTTCGGTAAGCAAAACATTTATTATAATAACAATATTTAAAATATTACTCGCATAACAATTAAACATTGTTATTTATAAATTATCCTTAAAATCATTTAGTAAGAAAGTATGAGTTTTTCTATAAATTACTACTAATAAATAACAACTATTTAATTAGTAATCTTATGTGAAAAGCCATTTTTTGAGAGATTTTTAAATTCTTATTTTCAAATATATCTAAGCATTGATAGTAAATGACAGAAAACGCGTAATAAATTATAAGATTGAAAAAGTGATTTATTTTAAATTAGATGTTAATTATAACATTAACAGAATAAATATATAGTTCATAAATAATTTATGTATATTTATATAGAAAAATTATATTTCAATTCAAATTGGCGATGTTATTCGAGAAAATATCGATATCAGCAATATTTCTAACCGCTATTGCTATCATTTTCCTAATTTACGAGTATGTATACAAATTCTATTCACGCCTAAAACTCTATCCACGCGGACCTATGCCTTTGCCCATAATCGGGAATTGTCTGAGTAATGCAATCGCTATAAAGAATATTTTGTTTTAATTATTAATTTTCAAATTTTCTGTTTAAAAGTGTTGAGAAAATTTTTTGACCAACATTTGAGCTACTTTTATAAGAACTTAGCCAACAAATATGGCGGCGCATATACATTCTGGTTGGCAACCAAACCGATTGTTGTCATACACGATATTATTTTGGCGAAAGAGGCGTTTAATAACAATGAATTTTGCGATCGATTTAAACCATCGCTCGAGTCTCGAATAAAGGAATTATTTACTGGCGGTCATAATATATTCGGTTTTATGAACAACAGCGACGAATATAAACAGTTACGAAATTTATCTGCGCAGTCGATTAGGTATCGCTATATTGCTTATTATATAAAGTTATCGACGGTTTGTCACTTATTCGAACCGCTAAAATATTTTTTAAAATTAAACCGAACCGATAAACCGCGGTTTAACCGATAAACCGCCAAACCACCAGCTGATAAATTATTGCTTAAAAGTCTCATTATATCTAAAATTGTTTAATTTTCATAATTTGTTTATCTTATAAACTACTTTAGGCGAATTAAAAAACTTATAAGGATTATAAAATAAATTGATATTCTCATTTGAAAGTTTTTTAAAAAAATGAAAAAAAGTAAATTATACAGAGTATATATATATATATATATATTCTTTAGAAATTAAGCAATTTTTGTATGCTTTCGGCAATTGGCGGTTTTACAGTTTAACCGCGGTTTTGTCCTTAAAAATTAATGAATCTGAAACCGCTGATTTGATAACGTTTTCGGTTTTGACCGCTATTAAACCGAACCTGCGTTAACTTTAATATTATATATAACATATAAATAACATAATCATAATAGGCTTGTTATTTATAGAAAATTTTTATCCACCGATAAGATGTCACAGATTGCGCACTCAATTGTTTTTGAAACAGTGAGTGTAATGAAGCAGAGAGAAAGTGGTGATGCGTTTGTACCGTTTCATTACATTGAATCCATATTTATTAGATTAATAAATGAATTTACATTTGGAAAGAAAATTCCATTCGACGATCGCGTGATCGAACAAATTTCGTTTTATTTCAAAAGTATTCAGAATAATTCGATTCGTTTGTTTGTTTCGGATATCATTCCAATATTTAAACATTTTAACAATTGGACACGAGTTGAAAAATCGAGTGACAGTATAGTTAAAGAATTTCGGTGTTGGTATAAAAATTACATAAAACACTGTCTAAGCGAAGATAACTTCGGTAATATCGGTGAAGCGCTTATTTCGTGTGCAAATGCTATGCGAATGAAGAATTTAAAGAACGAAACGAACGAATATTTAAGCGAATCGAACATAATTGGAACTTTGATTATATTGTTTATCGGTATAACAATTATTTTATGTCTTATTAATTAGTAAGAAGTTTTAAATGCTAATATTTATTGTAATTGTCAGGTGCAAGCGATACAAGTCTCAACACATTTAATTGGATTATGCTATTAATGGCTTACTATCCAGAAATGCAGCAAAAAATGAGAAATGAAATTAACGATAATATCGGTACGTTAATACGTTAACAATGATGTAGTGTTCGTTTCTTGATTAATAAATCTTTTTTTTTTTAAATAGGAAACAATAAAATTGTCGACTTATCCGATAAGGAAAAGTGTGTTTACGTGAACGCGTTTATATGCGAAACACTGCGATACAGGAATGTCAGTCCATTATCGTTGGCTCACATGACATCGAGTGACACAGTATTAGGTATAGTTGTGTGTGTGTGTGTTGTGTGTGTGAAGTACTGATAAATTACAAAGTTTTTCATTATATTGATTTGACTAAACCTTATAAGAAATTAAAATGAGTCAAATCAATGCGTAAAATATTTTTATTAACTTATTTTTTAAAGGAGACAATACAATACCAAAGGGAACAACAATCATATTGAATCAGTTTTCAATACTCAATGATAGCAGATATTGGAAAAATCCTGATATTTTTAATCCCGAAAGATTTATAGATTCTGAACAAAATCTTTTAGCTTCAAAAATGCTTGCATTCATACCGTTCGGCACTGGAAAGAGAGTATGTGTCGGAGAGAAGTTTGCTATGAATATGTTATTTTTTGCATTAACATCATTACTGCAAGCAACTGATGGCATGACATTTGTATTGCCAGACAAACAAAGCACTGATTTGGAGCCAATAAAATTCGGTTTCATTTTATTGCCAAAAATATTTAGAATAAGTCTGGTAAATGAATAATGATATCGCAGACAACGCTCTTTAAATCAATTTCAAAGTTTTGTTATGACTTTTGCGAAGCGATGCGTCTAAAACTAGTTAACTTTAGTAGTTTTAAAATTTGTAGTAAATATATTAAAATAGTTAAAAAACATTTAATTACTAGATTATGAAGGTTAACTTTAATTAAAAAAAACTATTATTCCTAATATTACACAACATAATTATCGAATTTATTAACTCGTATTTTTTTCCTGAATTAATAAAAATTACTGCAACAAACAACAAAACCATAAAATTTATGGAAGTAATGTTTTTTTTTAGGAAAATCTTACTTAAAATTAAAATATTATTCACACGATATTAAAAGTATTTTACTGTGAAACTCGTCGAAGAATGTTTAATTAATTCATCCAATTCAATGTCTTTTTGAAAAAAAAACTAATATTTGATTTTGGTTTAGTCAGAAAAATTAATAAACAAATTAACAAAAAAAATTTAATAGTAAAATAGTAAAATAATGGAAATAATATGAAAAATATTTGAAAAAAATAATATGCATAAACATTTTTCAAAAAGGTTAACTTATTTTTTCAAAGTTTGATTTTTGTTTTTTTTTGCGTTATTTTCAGTGAAGAAGTGCTCAGAAACTAGTGTGACTAACCCTCCCGATTTGACCGGGAGTGTCACGCAATTGATAGTTTTATCAAGGCTCCCGGTAATGACAGACCTTGAAGTTTAAACCTCATAGAATTAAAAAATTTGTGTAAACTGTAATTCTAAATATTTTTTTCTAAACAACAACCCTTTTTTTGTTTTATGAATTTTCTTATTAAATTAAATTAGAAAATTTTAGTTTGTTTAAACTTATACATGATTTTTTTAGTTTAAAATCATCTATGAAAACAAGTGAAAGGCTTAAAAACGAGATAATTATGTCAAAAATAAATTATTGTGCAAATGGTTTATAGATATCTTTTAGTAAAACTATTTCCCGGTCACCTTCCGGAAAAATCATCAAAAATCTTATAAATCTCAAGGAATATACTTTAAATAGTTGGTCACACTATTATAATCCCTAATTCATTTCAGTGTGGAAAGGTATAAATAATTATATATCTAATTGAATAGGTTTGGTTGTGATCGGTTTCGGTTCAAGACAGCCGTTAGAGTTTGAATGTTTTTTGGTGTTTTTATATTAATGTTTGATGTTATAACATCTATAGTGTTTTGTAGATCTATGTAAAACCAATCTATTTGATATATTGATTTATTGATGAGATATTTAGAGAGATGAAAACGAAAATTTGGAGCCACCTGGTGGTGTTTTCTACTAGCGGTGGGGTTTTCAATAGTCGTGGCATTAAATACACGTGATGACATAGTGTTAGCCCCTTAGTCTTTTTCGACATTTATTCTTATAACCAATTAGTTTACTGGCATAAATTGTGGTGTTATTTAATAGTTGCCCCAAACTGAAGTTAATGGTTGGGCTATCTATAGTGGTTGGCCTTTTAATAATTGTACAATATAGTGTTGGACTATCTACTAGTGGCTATTGTGGTGGGTTATCTTTTAGTTTATTAAACAAATTGGGAATTTCTTACTGCTTTTTATAATTATTTCATTTTTTGAAATTGTTATCTAGTAATACATAATTTACTCGGTTTAATAGACTCATTTGTTTTTTTTTATTAAAGTTTATTGAAATATTTTTATTCAGACATTAGTACCTATTCTATGTCTTTATCACTTTATTAAAGAATTTTCAAAAATAAGTTTTGCTAGATGTGGTTTAAAATTATTTGAAAACATTATTTGAGTCGTTTTGGCTAAAACTATGTTTACTGCAAAGCACATCGCGTTAGAATAGTGCTTCTGTTGCGAAAACTGATCAAATAATGTGAATAGAAAATTATTAGACCACCTCTCGAATAACATTCTTTTATTATATCCGCAACAAAGAGATAAAAGACATGAAAGAATTATATATATTTTAGTATAAGGTGTTAGTTTTATATCTAAAATTTATATTAAATTTTAAAATGTTATTAACAAAAATGCGGGTAATTTGTAATTAACATAGTAATATACAATCACGTAACCATAAAACTAAAATTTTAGAATATTATTAGTATCAGCGAAATGTGAAATTCTTTAGTATTTAGTAGTTGTTTTCCAGACGTACTTTAAATGGTTTAGGCTCGAAAAATAAACCAAAGTTCTTTGGCTCCAAGTCAGTAGTGTGTCTGTCTGTTAATACAAACCTCTTGCCATTAGTTGCTTGTAGTAATGATGTTATCGTTAAAAATAACAAATTCACCGCAAACTTGTCTCCGATACACATTCGCTTTCCAGTACTGAACGGTATAAATGATGTCAAATCTGAAGCTAAAAGATTTTGCTCGCAATCGATAAATCTTTCGGGATTAAAAATATCTGGACTTTTCCAATTTTCATTAAGTATTGATAACTGATTTAATACAATCATTGTTCCTTTCGGTATCGATATTCCATCTTTCAAACACAATGATTCAATATTAAAATAATGAAATTATTTTTATAATAATCTTAAAAATTTAATCATTTATAGTCAGATTACGGTTGCCACCTGTCATGTTTTTGACCGGACAATCAGGTTTTTGGTGGAAAAATGCAGTTTGGTTATGTAACAAATTGACAAAAAAGGATATGTCCGGTTTTTTTTAACTTTTATTAAGATTTTTAGGGTGGCCACCGTAAGTCAGATAGAGATGAAAATTTATTTTAAAAAAATGTTTGGTTCATTAATCTAACTAATTATCTACATATTAGCTGATACCTAACACTGTATCACGCGATGTTACGTGTGGCGCAGCGATTGGAAGTGAGGGCCGGTATCGCAGTGTTTCGCATATAAACGCGTTTACATAAACACACTTTTCCTTATCGGATAAGTCAGCGATTTTGGTGCTTCCTATAAAATAACAAATAGAGATACTACAGTATAGAAACACACGTTACTTTATATAATTGATAATATATATATATATATATATATATATCTACCGATATTATCGTTAATTTCATTTCTCATTTTTTGCTGCATTTCTGGATAGTAAGCCATTAAGAGAAACGCCCATTTAAAAGCGCCCTGTGTTGTATCGCTACCACCTGTCAATAAAAATAATATTATGGTTAATAACTTGTAAACTAGTGAACAACACATATCAATTACCGACAAACATAGTAATTAAAGTGCCGATCATGTTTGCATTGGTTAGGTATTGATTACTTGCACTTTTATTGTTCGCGCGCTTAGTGTTCGCAATCATAACAAATGCCTCACAAATACTGCCGCAATTTTCTGAATCGGGGTTTTGTTTGACAATCTGGTTATACCACGATGTGAATATATCTATCGTGTCAGTCGTGTTAGTATTCGATGTTTTATATTTGGTGGCATTAAAGTAGTATTTGTATAAAGGAATGAACTCAGACGTATAAACAAGCATCACGTTGTGCTGAATTCGTTCGAATAACAGAGGAATCTGTTTAATCAAGTGATGGTCGAACGGGAGTTTATGGCCAAAAATAGATTCCGTTAATACTCGAATAAACATCGAATTAATGTATTTCAACGGTACAAATGAATTATCAAATTCGTTTCGATTTATTACATCGACGGTTTCGCTAACAATTTCGTGCACTAATTTAGCAATTTTATGTGTGACTAAAAATTTTCTACAGGAATATTATCTTTATTTTATTACAGGTTTCTATTGTTATAATGAGAACTATAGACATACCTGATTGCCTGTGACGATACACTTCTCAATAGAATAAGTTCGTCGCTTATGTTCATCACTGCAAACGTCTTATGACAAACCAATTCATTTATTCGTGAGTCTAGCGATGATTCTGTAGACGATTGCCGCTCAAACCGATCGCAGAACTCGTATTTATTGAACGCCTGTTTCGCTAAACTAAACTTACTTATGATGACAACTGGCTTAGTTGTCAACCACAATGTATATATATCTCCGTATTTGTGTGCAACATTCGCAACAAAGTAACTCGTGTGTCGACCCAAATATGGAATTAACACTTAGATATAAAGTTAAAAGAGTTAAAATATCATTAAAATTTGTGTGATTTGTTGTGTTACATACATAAACAATTTCCAATTACAGGCAAAGGCATAGGTCCGCGTGGATATAGTTTTACGCGTGAATAGAATTTGTATACATATTCGTAAATTAGTAAGAATGCAAAAATCATTGCAATGATTGTCATTATCGAAACGTTTGCGAATAACATTATAGAAAAATAATTCTAGCTTTTAATTAATAAGTATTTTATTCTTTAAAATATAAAATTAGCGCAGTCTTCAGTAAATCGCTATTATATATAAAAATTGGAGGAAAATTTGAAGAAAAACTTTGTAAAAATCATTGATAAATTTTTTTTTTGCACTTTATTAACTCCGACTATACTCATCTTTATGATGTCTTGACTTGTTTTCTTTATAATTTTAACAAGACTATATAATTTTGATTATAAAAACGCTTTCCTCGGAAAATCCCATTAATGATCGAAATAGTAGCAGAAAAGGCAGTCACTATACTTTGAATATGTGATTTATTGCTAATATAACTCAATATAACTCAATATAACTCAATATAACTCAATATAACTCAATATAACTCTTTATTATCGAATTTCTCAACTCTTAATTTTCCTGAATTATTAAAATGACTGAAACAAACAAAATAATAAAATTTATGAGATATATGTTTTTCTAGAAGAATCTTACTTAAATTCAAAATATTATTTTAGAAATTAAAAACAATTTTATTGCGAAACTCGGTGTTTGTCGAATAATTCAGTAAATTCAATGTCTCTTCTATGTACCGATCATTGACGCACAACTAGAATAAATAAGAACAAGAATTGATTCAATTCAATTGATTCAGATTTTAATAGAATTGATATATACGGTATTTAATGTATTAAAGAATAACATAGTTTGCTAAAAAATACTATTTAACTAAGTTTTAGATTAGTATTATAATTTAAAACTAAAGAAAAATTCATTTTTTGAGTGCTAAGAAAAAATTTGGATCGACATTTTAGCTACTTTTTTAATAACTTGGCCAAAGAGTATGGCAATTCATACACATTCTGGTTGGGAATCAAACCAATAGTTTTTATAAATGAAATCAGTTTAGCAAAAGAGGCGTTCAATAAAAATGAATTTTGCGACAGATTTGATGCATCTGTGGAATCAATAGTAAGAGAATCAATATTTGGTGGTCATAAGGTATTGGGAGTAATTAACAGCAGTGATGAATACAAACTGTTAAGATCTATATCTAAGAATTCGATAAGGTATTCATAAAATGCATTATAAATAACAATCATTAACTGAAGTTGACTTTTGCAGAAAATGTTTGACATCTGATAAGTTCTCAACACTTACGCACGAAATTGTTTTCGAAACAGTGAGTGTAATGAAGCAGAGAGAAAGTGGTGATGTGTTTGTGCCCAATCATTACATTGATTCCATATTTATTCGATTTATAACTGAATTTTTGTTTGGAAAGAAAATTCATTTCGATGATCAGTTTATTGAGAAGATTGCGCTTTATTTTGAAGGATTGTCTTTAAATTTTATTCATATTATTGTCGGTGAGCTCATCCCGATATACAAAGTTTTCAATAATTGGACACAAGTCAAAATCGCGAACGACAGTACACTTACATTATTTCGGTTTTGGTACAAAAATTATGTAAAACATGGTATAAGTGAAGATAATTTCGGTATTTTAGGTGAAGAGCTTATTTTGTGTGCAAATGCTATGCGAATGAAGAATGAAATTCACGATTATTTATGCGAATCAAATATGATCGGCACTTTGATTGGATTATTTTTGGGTAAAACTATTTTGATCATAAATGTTACACAAATAATTGCAAACCATTATTATATTTTTTAGCTGCAAGCGATACGACACACAATACATTTAAACAGTGATGTTTTATATTCTGAGCTTTGGTATTTCTTAATTCTAGATTATTTACTAATGATATGTCAATAGTTTTAATCAAAATTTAATTTCTAACTAATCTAATTTAAAGTATTTCTGAGAAAATTAATTTTGTCATTGTAAGAACCCATACACAGTACTCATGCGCCTGGGTGTTTGTCAGATCCACCACTTGATGTTAATTGGTCAGATTTCAACGAATTCACTATATTTTGTGCACGCATTAAGTATAATGAATGAAAGGAAACTGTTGTATCGATTAATTCAAAAAAATACGTCAAGGTCTAAATTTTCGGTAATTTATAATTGAATTCAGTTGATCTTAATAATTGTTAATTGTTTAGTTTGTGCGTCACATGTTTATCTTA
>JAQIVF010001442.1:0-14076 GCA_034698365.1 Steganacarus magnus | reverse complement strand
ATTAAACTAAAAATATTGTTATAAAAAATTTCTTAAAAGTAAAATTTTATCACCAAAAAAGCCTCCTATCTTAAAAATTTTTTCACCAAAAAAAGCCTCCTATAATAAAATGTTTTCACTAAAAAAGCCTCCTAAAATTAAATTTTTTCACCAAAAAAGCCTCCTATAATTATTATTTTCACCAAAAAAAGACTCATGTCTACAGACGGACAGACGGACGGACATCCCAAATCCAATAGCTCATTGAAAAAGTGATCTAAAAATTGGAGAAATATTAAAAATACTGATGTGTAGCTATTTAAAGTTATCTACAGTCATGAATATATTTAAATGAAAGTACTAATATTTTTTTTTATCAAAAAATAAATATTTTAAATAGAATTTCTAAAAAATATTTATTTCATTTTTTTTGAATAAACTGTAACAATTTTTAAATATTCTTTCTAGTTAGTCTTTCAAAATTTTTCCTAAATAAGATTTAGCAAGTTTAATTGTTTTTGTCAGAACAAAATTTTATAACTGCATAGCCATATATATATTTTTTAAAATAGTCGCTGATCATATACGAATACTATGAATATTACCCCTTTCTGATAAGGCAAAAGAAATGCGATATTGATATTTTTTATGTGAAATTAACAACAGTTGCCGAAATGGTACAACACTAGTTCACACTTGTGTTTACACTAGTGTTGTTTTTGATTTTGGATTTTTAATTTTAATTTTGATTTTATTTTAACTTTTGATTTTGATTAATCAAAATAAAAATAAAATCAAAAAAAAAATAATTTTTAAAAATCAAATCAAAATTAAATTAAAAAGAAAAAAATTTCAAAAATCAAATCAAAAGTGAATCAAAATCAGAAAATTAAAGAAAATTAAAATCAAATTAAAATTAAATTAAAAATTATTTATAAAAATCAAAATATAAATAAAAACGTGTAAAAATACAATATAGATTTTGATTTTTGTATTGAAAATCAAAATTAAAAATCAAAACTAAAATGTGAATGTTAAAATTTAAATTAAAAACTTTTGTGAAATCAAAATCAAAACAAAATTTTAATGGAAAAAATTTTAAAAATCAAATCAAAAATTAAATCAAAATAGAAAATTTTCTAAAAATCAAAATTAAAATTAAATCAAAATAGAAAAATTTGAATGCAAACAACACTAGTTTACACTTGAATTCACAATATTTATTAACATTACCAGAAATGCAAAATTTCTAGAAACGTATTAATATTTTAATATTGAATATATACTTTTGAAAATCATAATTGAAATACAAATAAAAATACAATTACTCTCAAAATATAATTTAAGAGATTCATTCATATAAAAAAAGCAAAATGAAAATACAATTAAATTTATTGAAATCGAAATATTATTCATTTGGAATTTGTGTTTAAGGAATATTTTCTGAAAAATGCGAAATGCAATTTAGAGTCATTCTATTTACTGAAGCTAAATCAAATTACAAGTAATATTAAAATTTAACTAAGAATAAAATTAAAATACTACCGAAATAAAATCTAAATTGAAAAATTATTGAGTTATAATCGAAATATAAATTCAGATAACATTTAAATGGAAATTAACATTAAAAATACCATTTTTATAAACAAATATATTTAAATAATACAAAAACTATAAATTTTACAAAATTATTTATATTTTTTTAAAACGATAAAATTAAAATGCACAATTCAAATTATCATTTTTAATTATTCGTTTGAAGATTTGAGATGGAGCTTTCATGAATTTTTTTCTGTGTTTTAATATTAAATACTAGTAAATACCATTGCATAAACGCTTGTTTTTACAGACAAGGTAATACAAGGTTTTATTTTTGTACTTCCATATGTACAAATAAATTTTAACTTAATAAATGTCATTTCAGATCATTAAGTTTGATTTTCTGAATAAACTATTACAAACGTTAAATAAAAATTAGAAAATTTTAGTTAATGTTATTATTATATAAACTTTGGGTCTAACTATTGAAGATCATTTATTTTGAAGAGGGTTAACCTAATCCTTTAATTATTTGTTACCCTACTTTCTTCAAATTTTACAGTTAATTTGTAGTAATTTTTGTTAAATCGATGCTGAATGCTTGAAAATTTTTTAAAATTATTTCATATGTTAATATGAGGTTTACATTTTAATTGTTTAACACTATTAATAATTCACAAAATATTAATTAATTTTAAATAAAAGAAATTATTTCAATTAACTTAAAAACATCAAATGTTTGTTGCGATAATGTTGTTTTATAGTCTTTCCTATTGTTATTTAATTAATTTAGTTATATTAGTAAAGGATAGTATAATTATAGTATTTCTCTCATTTTAATAAAAATAAGTCTGATATTATGACCATTACGATCTTGTTTTGAGGCACGCAGTGCTCGAGCTTTACGCATAATTAATGACTAAAAGTCAAAAGTTGTATTTTCTATTAATGACTAACATTTTTAAAAAAAGTAATTGCTAACATTTTTATACTTACCTGTTTTTGTATTATGAGTATTTTTGTATTTTGAAAAATCACTTCTATTGTAGCTCTCAAAGCATTAACATTAAAAAACAGTTTTTCTCTTTTAAGAGATCTGTTAATTTATTTTAACTAAATTTAGTTAACACTGCAACGAGTGTTAACCGCGTCTTCACGAGAATAAGTGAACGCCAATAATTTAATAAAATAAATATACAGTGAAACAAAACGATATAAATAAATAAGTCTAAAAGTGAATCAAATAATATTTGAGTCGCTATCTTTATTCTTTTGCGATCTCGAGTTATCTGAACGCTATTGTTTGGTCCGTCCGTCCGAAGTCGCATACTATCAGATATAGCGTTCCTCACTGGTGGAGGCGTTAATCAAAAGGAAACGATTGCGATAACAAATATAATATTAATATTTCAACGAAATAACAATCGTATTGTGAACGCAATAATTATTGAAATTATTTGAATCAATCATTGAATAATTTATGAAAAAGACTATATCAAAAATAGTCAAAGCTTCGACATAAAAACAAAGCGAGTCAACTGAAGGCAAAACAGAAGTCATTTCGAAAGAAATTAAATCGATTAAAACAAGATCAACGAAAATAGTTAAAACTATCAGTCCGTTAATCAAACAAAATATTTTTATTGTGAGCGAAATGGAAGCGCAACTTAAAGCAAAAGTCAGCGATTGAAAGCTCCAGAAAGCATTGGACGATAAAGACGTCGAAAGTTAACGATACGATGATCTGAAGAGTCTTTATCATCAACAGCTCGACCTTCAAAAAAGGCGTGAAACGGAAACTACCGATCGTTTCAAAACACTCGAAGATATGATAGCAACGCTTACAGCGAATACACAGCAAGCGAATAATAGCGCATACAACTCGAATCAAAGTCAAGCGAATACATCTCAAGCAGCGGACTTGTCATTCATTGCCGACTCATTCAGAGATATGTCGACGCAATTTACACAAACATTGCAGTCGATGTCAGGTCAGAAAAATAGTTTCTTAAGGGATATTAAGGAGTTCGATATTAACACTCCTGCGCGTAAATTTATAGATAATTTTGAGTCTAAAGCTAAATATAATAAAATACAAGATCATAAACTCAAAGATCTTTTAGGCTCAAAGATTAATATTAATCTAATCGATAAATACAATAAATTTTAAGATATTTATAAAAGTTATAATTGGGATGAGTTTAAAGTGAAATTCATTCAAGAGTTTACATCAAACTCTGCAAAAATTGCCGCCTACTCACGAGTAAAAAATCTAAGGCGTGAGGATTATAAAAATTGTGCTGATTTTCTTGATGAGTACAAGAAAATTATGGAAAGTCATACTGAAAGCGACGATACTATGTTCAGAGCAGCGATAGTAGAAAAACTGCATCCGCGAACGCAAACCACAGCAGCATTAACTCTAGTTAGCGATCAAAACTTAGGAAAAGCTGAGTTCTTAAATCGTATCATGCATTTGGATACCTTTAATTTTCATTCAGCGAAACGTGAAAGAGATGAGCGGTTGCTCAAACAAAACAAACAGTCGCCGCAAACACAGCAACCGGGAAATCGGTTCAATCGATTTAATCGCAACAGTGGAAACAATTCAAACAATAGTACTAATAATACCAACACATCTAATAACTCGAATAAACGATTTCTGAAATGTAATTATTGTTTGGGAAGTAAACACACTGAAGATATCTGTAACTACAAAAAGTCGGGCAAAACACGAGCTCAAGCCATCGCTGAAAGAGAAAAAACTTTTCAACGACTAGCGAACAACACAAACACGACATCACGAGTCATGGCATCAGACATTACAAGCAGTGCTGACTGTGAACAACAACAAAATCAAAATAACGAACAGCAAAATTTAAATAGTTAGACCCATCTCTTGAAGGTAGAGATGAGGTCATTTTTAATATAAACCCTTCAAAGAGTTTTCGGGACTTTGTCCATAAACCGTTAGTAAAGATAAAAATAAATAATAAATTAGTAATCAACGCCTTATTAGATACAGGCGCGTCTTATGCCGTAATTAATTTAGAGATTGTTAAGAAGTTGAATGTCAAATATACTGACATGAATTATACTCTTCGTGGAGTTAATTCGGAAGTGCCAGCAATTGGGAGTTGTTATGCAATAATGTCACACAACAACGTTAATCATAAAATATTATTCAATATTAGCGATACAGTATCATATCAAGTGATACTTGGCATGCAAATTCTTAAATTATTTGGTATTATTTTAAATTTATCGGACAACACTATTATGTCTAAGAAGAATGGCGTATATAAACGAATCGATAAAAATATAATCACAATCAACGCTCAGTTCGATATAAATTTAAAACCAAGCATTAATACTGAAGAAGCGAATAAGCCATTAATTAAGCCAAATGCTAAGATAATTATAAAGCCAACTCCTAAGCCACGCACACAAAAGCCAATTACACCAACAGTGTTATCATGTAATAAAACAACGAATCAACAGTCAAATACAACAGAAAACAATCAAACAATAATTATAGCAAACAATAAACCAATCAACGAAAATAACTGTACAGTAACTCAACCGCTATTCGTTAAGCCATCAATAACTGGTCAAACCAGTCATCAATAGAAGCGAACGTACGTCAAGATAACGTGAATACTAATGAGCAAACAATTGAAGTAAACAATATTACTGACAAATTAATCGAAAGCGTTTATAATGTTAATAGCGATCAAGTCGTTTATGATCTCTCATATCAAACTAGTATTGATAACAACGCAAATAGAGATACGTTTTTTTCTCAATTCAATCTAACAAAAGTACCACAATTTTTACAAGAAAAATTTAAAGAGTTATTGTGGTCTAAACGATTAGCATTTTGTAAAAACGAGTGGGAAGTAACGCAAGCGAAAGATTTCGATTAAAAGATCGAACATAAACCACTACCAGTTAGACATCACAAGCCTTATCGATACAACAGAGCTGATCGTCAATATATAAACCATTGTATCGATCAGATGTTAAAAGCAGGCATAATTAGAAAGTCTAAAGCTAAGACAGCAGTACCAGTCATTTTAGTTAAGACTAAGTCTAAGACTAAGCCACGATTAGTCGAAGACTATAGAGAAACAAATAAATATACAGTAGTGCCGGATTATCCGCCAACACTTATGAGTGATTGTTTAGATTCACTTTGTGGCGCATTTTGTTATTCGACATTTGATTTGAGTAAAGCATTTTATACGTTACGATTAGCTGAAGAAAGCAAACATGTGACAGCATTTCAGACTGAAGATGGTGAGTATGAGTTTAATGTCGCACCGATGGGAATGAATATGTCACCAGCAGCGCTACAATTGATGACAAATGATGCTTATGAAGATATAAGGCATAAAACAATGGAAAATTATTTTGATGATTTAGTAAATATGACACATTGGGATGAAACGTTAGCTGAAGAACAATTAAATGAAAAGCATTATGAAGACGTCAAACGATTTCTAGAGATCACAATAAATAATAACCTCAAATGCAATCCTAAAAAATGCCATTTTTTTGAAAATGAAATTAAGTTTTTTGGTTTTATTGTCAAACGACACGGAAAATGGATTGATCCCGAAAGGATTAACATGATGTTAAACCTAAGAGAACCAAAAACTCGAAGACAAGCGAGAAGATTGACAGGTTTGGTAACCTTTGTTAGAGAGTATTTCCAATTAAAAGATACGATGAAACCTCTTTAAGATTTAACGAAAACATCGAAACCATTTCTAGTGCAGTGCGCGGAGCTATCTGTCAAAGGCATAAAGATGGACGTATAGGCGTTATATCATTTTATTATCACGCATTGTCTCCAAATGAGCAGAAATGGAGTACTATTGAGCGCGAGATGTTTGGCATTATTATAGCCGTTAAAAAATTTCGAAAGATTTTAATTTCAAATCCGTTCACTGCCACGTTCACGGATGAACTGATCCGTTCACGGATCACATGCCCTTAATCAGTTTAAATAAGCTAAAATCGAGCACTAATATGCGAATTAACCGTTGGAGTTCCCTCTTGAGTGAAATGGACTTTAAAATCATTTATATAAAGGGTAAAGACAACTATGTTGCAGATGCCATATCAAGATTACGCGAAAATATCGAAATTAAATATCAGAGCAAAATGGATGTCATTTCAAGTGATAATTTGCCTATTATATTAGATACTGAACGACACCACAGCAACGAAGACATTGAATTTATAGACACGTTTATGTGTGAAGAGATTTGCTGCACAGATAACGAAACTACTAGTAATGCAGTTTCAATCAATAACACTGAAACAATTAATGCAATCAAAGAAATAACAATCGATGAATTAAACGCACAGCTATTCTACGACGAACAGCAAAAAGATGATTATTGTCTTTCAATTATAGCTAAACTAAAGAGTGGTAACAAAAAAATCAAAAATCTATTCGAAAAATTTAAATTCGATGCTATGAATAGATTATATCATAAGCGAAAACATAAATCGAAAACAAATTCTAACTACCAATTATTAGTTCCACGTTCTTTAGTGAGACAAATAATACAAATATTTCACGATAACAAAGGTCATACTGGTTATGACAAATGCGAAAAATATATAAATACGAAGTATTGGTGGTTATTTTTGCGACACGAAATTCGCGCATACATTCATGATTGTCAAGTATGCCAACAAATAAAACCAAGAATTACTTTACCGTAGGGTATCGTTAAAGTGGCAGACATTAGTAATTATCCATTTAATGATTGTAATTTGGATACAGTTGGGCCTATGCTTAAGACCTTAGATGGCAATCAATATTTTGTCACACTTACTGACCGATTGACAAACTTTACATTCACTAAAGCCATACCTAATACTAAAGCAGCAACGATTATACAATTTTTGGAAAGCATTTCGGTATTACATTCAGCACCGAAAAACCTGATCACTGATCGACACGCAAGTTTCATGTCTGATGAGTTTCAGAGATATTGTAAAAATGTGGGTATTAACCACAAACATACGAGCAGTTATGCACCGAATGCCGATGGTTTAGCTGAATCTGCTAATTACCGTATCATTTTAAAAATGAAGACATTAACTGACGAGAAATACAATCAATGGGATCGTCAATTACCATTAGCAACGCGTTATGATAACAATTCAGTGAATCGTATCACAGGTTATACACCATTTTATTTGATACACGGATACGAGTCAATGAGTCCGATCGATAGAAAAATTAGAGCAGAAAATATGACAGACAATACGAGCGATAATCAAAGATCATTTTTAGAAAGTGCGAGAGAAGATGCGAAAGAGAAAATATATAAAGCGGAAGAAAAGTGGAAAATATTGAAAGATCGATCAACTATTAAACCACATTTTCTAAGAACAGATATTGTTTGGGTAATTGATAAGTCAATTTTACCTGGAGTTTACACGAAATATAGACCGCCATATGAGGGTCCATATATTATAGCAGCGATCGTTAACGAAGACACATATAAATTATTGTCATTAAAGAAAGGAAAACCAAGAATGAGAACTATTAATTCAAATTTATGTAAAGCTTTTTATGGAGAGATACCGCGAAAATACAGGAATTTATGCGAAAATATATTGAATGGCGAATTCGATAAAGAAATAGCATCACAAGAAAACGAACAGAAAATATTTGACTTCAAAGACTACATTATATTTAATAAAACACTATCACAAAAGAAGTTGAGAGCAAACATAACATTACCAGCCGCTGAGCTCGAGAAACAAGACTCAATTATTGACAATGAGCTACAACAACATAATGAATACATCAATAAGAGAGTCAATAAAAAAGTTAGAAAACCTAACGTTAAAAACAAAGCGAATGTTAATTGCAAGCCTCTTGTTAGCGAAAACGTTAGAAAGAAAATCAAAAATACAATTAAAGCTAACAAAGCGTTAATTAATGATCGAAAGATCGTGACACTCTAGTCCGGTCGCAGAACTAAACTGCCAAACAGATACATTGATTACATAACATACTAGTGATCACACATATTGATCATTTTTACTTTTAATTAATAAGTGTTAACATTTTATAAAATACCACTAATTTTTATAAATCACATGAATTATAGTATTGTTTTATAGTATAATTTTTTATTAACTCATTTTTATTGTTAAATACTCAACAATTAATGTTGAATTTTATAGTTAATTTTTATTACTTTTAAATAATTTATGAATATATATTTAATGTTTGCCACATCCAGTCATTAATAGACTGTATGTGAGAAGAAATTTTCAAGTTTATAATTTTATTATAAGGTATTAGTAATGCATTCAAAAACCAGAACTGATTTTCATATATAATCTAAATACAAATTAATTTCGCACACATTATGTGATAAATAGTTATTAAGCAATAGCCGTCCAAAATAAGTAAAATTCTTTTGCTTATACTTAACAAAAATTACAAAACAGTCCTCATTTCATTATCAACACATTTTTTCAAATTAACACATCATTATCGTCTCATTTTTATTGAATGGCAAAAATCAGGACACAGAGTCATGAACTGTGAAGTGATTTGAGTTATGTTTAACAAATTCACATACATTATCATATCATTCAAAACATCAGTTAAGAATAAATTAAAATTTATTTAAAGCATTCAAATATAATAGTTTTTGAAGTTCTGGTCATAATAATGGCATTATTAAGAGTATTTGAGATTTAATACTCAGTCAAATTAATTAAAAACACATAAAATCAAACTTAAAATACAATTAAAAAAGTTTTGTGTAAAACTTAGTTAACGTACTTTGCGTACATTCTGTAAACGCTTTGCTTATCACATCACATGACTAGCACATGTCGTCTAGCAATAAATAATGTCTACTTTTTGTAGTGGGTTTCAACTCACAGTGACGTACTTTGTGTACGATTATTAGTAAATGTAGTGAACACACGTGACAACAGCGTGTCTAACAATAACAATACAACAACTGTTAGACAGTGTTGTGAGACACAGAATACGTTTAGTTTGATTGAATTCATAATTAAATTGACTTTTAGCCATATAAATACATTTTAATTAATTTGATTTTGCTAAAAATTGTTATTTTTACATAAATTATTTTTTGGAGCCATTCTACAGCTTCTATTATCTTTGTTTAATTTTATATATAATTTTTAGCTAAATTTTTGACGTAAATTTAAAAACTAAACAGAGTTTTGTCTTAAAAGATAAGCCAAACATTTATTTTCTACTTTCATTGAAAGTTTAATGGCTTTTGAAAAACGAGTTAATAATAGCAGCGATAAAACTGTCATTTTTTATGTTAAGCGATGATAAACTTATTGTAAAGCATGTCACGTACACTGAATGTGTGCTACTTATCCAAACCAATCACACAGCGAAGAGAAATGTTCCTTAAGAGAGACTACGAGTCTTTGGATGCATTTTGATGTGCGAAACCAGTTTCAAGTGAAGCCTAAAACGCAGTACAAAGTATTAAGACTTTAGTTATACGCTAACCATTACATGAATAGTACTATAGTTCTGAATTTATTGTGAAATAGTTTGACACTAAATTAATTAAATATTATCGTTATTTGAGACAAAATTTATTAATTGAGACAATACATAGCTTAGTGTCGTAAAAATACGTGATATTCACATGAAATTGAAATTTTGAGTGATTTTGGTTACTATTACCATGTGTTTCGAACTTCAAATACTTTCTTCAGTAAAGCAATTATATTTTGAATTGACATCGCAATAGAAAAAACAAAACATCATAAATCTACCGATAATTACATTTTTTGCTTAAGTGGCCTGACTTTCGAACCGAAGTGCAAATTTTCAATTAAGCATAAACACCAATGAAAAAACAAGTTTTGAAAAAGCTTATAGCAGTGAAGACACGAGTTTCGTCACTTTTTAAGAGTATAAAGAAAATTAAGTTTACTTTTGACGAAAAATTGAAAATAATGGAAAAATTGAGAAAGTTTTTTCGAAAAAAACATTTTTGCAAATATGTTGTAAATGAAACAACAACTGAAACACAAATAACGTCAAGTGAAAGCGGAAACAGCAAAACAGGCAGTAATAGTACGAGCAGTTGCAACACATGCGCGTTTGAAACAGATTTCAGTCAATTGTCTATCAGAGATCGTGAATACATTTTTCGTGAACACAATTATTGTCGTCAATCAGTTGATCGCAGTTTTAGGATGGCTATGGCAACTGCAATGTTAGATATCGAAGAAGAGAAATTCGATTACGATAAGTATACCATTGAATGGATGCGTTATTACAATCGTTACGATTACGTCGATTACGAGACACGATTGGAAGTGCGAGACACGGCATATATACCGAACAAAGCGTTTTTGGCAGAAGAGGCACAAGAGTTTATGAAAGTCGTGCGAGCGATGCCTATCATTGAAATTGGTGTGCAATTTATGATTGCAATTAACGACAACATTAACGTTAATCAGGACCGCAAATACAACATAATGGATGTGATTCACACCACACCACTTCCGAGTTGGGATCACAGATTCACTGGCATTCTTAGAGGCAAACTAATCTTCCCATTGCAGCCAATTCTGGTCTTAGCGGAAATCGCAGCGATAAATAAAGTGTGGCGCATTAATTCGATAGAAACGCAGCAAATAATGCGATCTTTGGGGCGTCAAAGACACTCAAACTATAGTATGGATTCGATGTTTTGGGTTTTGACTGACGCGATAAAAAAGAACTGGAGGTCAAACATAATAAAGAGTGAGCAGTATTATCTTAAGAGCGATGGAGGAAAGAAAGGATTGGCGTATCGAATATGGTTCACTGATATCGAGAAGAAATTGATTAAAAAGATTTTGGTGCGTAACTTTAATTATCATGTGTTGCGCACATTTGATTTGGGAATAATTGAGACCTATTTGGACGAACGTTACAAAATCGGTTTCAAAGAAGACGTTAAAGACGTGAAGCGAGTTGTAAACTATGATATGGATGACTATGTCATATCAAAAGAAACGATTGAAATCAATTGGCACGAAAAAAGTCGTTACTCTAACACATCAGTGTTCATTCAAAGGCCATGGCAATGATTACGCGTGTTATGTGTGAATTCAAAGACGAGGACTCGAATACACTCGATTTGATCCATTTTCGTGAATTGGATTTAACAGATATCGAAAAGGTATTTACATATGTAATGAAATTAGCGGAAGATGACAGCAAAAGACGTGAAATAGCAAAAGATTTGCTTTTATTGGCACAACGCGTGTATTACGATAACGAGATTAATCAAGCAATTAAATACAATTTCATTTTGATGAGAATTATTACTGGCATTATTATTCGCGAGAAGTATTTCAGAGATTTAATTAAAACTAATCCAGAATTTGACTAACTGTTGAACAACGAAAGAACAATGAAATCATTGATTAATTATTTTAACACAACAACGAGACCACTATTTTTTCGGGACACGCTATTCGATAGATTAGTAGCGATCGCTAATGACTACGTTAAAGACATTGTAAAGACAATAATTATGAATTCGAAACCATTAGCTAAAGATAACGAGAGATTTAAAATTGCAATGAAAGTCGATGGAAATAAACTATCAATTTATAATGATTTGTTCTCAACTGGCGTTTATCCTGAAAACATGTTTAAAGACACTCCTGAACAACAAGTAATCGGAGACGAAAGTACTAAAGTAACAGTCATTGATTTTAAACCGTTTCTACCGATTAAAGTGATTTATATGAGAAACGACGAATACGACGAAGAAGGCAAACACACACCAAACTCGCAGAGATTAGTGATTGATTATGACGAAGAACCGCAATATTCGCAACAATTATCAGACGAACCATTTGAAGAAAATGAAGAAAGAAATGTCGAATACGAGAAGTTAGAAATCGAAAGCGGAGACATTATGTCAAACATTGAAAGTGATTAAAAATGATGAGCAAAAGTTTACTTAAATTATCCCTACATTTAATCAGTATTTAATCATTTTTTTAAATTCAATAATTTTTCATTTATAAATATTATTATCGTAACTTTTGATACATAATTAAAATTAGCCTCAAAAGTTTGAGGGAGTAGTGAGGCACGCAGTGCTCGAGCTTTACGCATAATTAATGACTAAAAGTCAAAAGTTGTATTTTCTATTAATGCCTAACATTTTTAAATAAAGTAATTGCTAACATTTTTATACTTACCTGTTTTTGTATTATGAGTATTTTTGTATTTTGAAAAATCACTTCTATTGTAGCTCTCAAAGCATTAACATTAAAAAACAGTTTTTCTCTTTTAAGAGATCTGTTAATTTATTTTAACTAAATTTAGTTAACACTGCAACGAGTGTTAACCGCGTCTTCACGAGAATAAGTGAACGCCAATAATTTAATAAAATAAATATACAGTGAAACCAAAAGAAATAAATAAATAAGTCTAAAAGTGAATCAAATAATATTTGAGTCGCTATCGTTATTCTTTTGCGATCTCGAGTTATCGAACCCTGAACGCTATTGTTTGGTCCGTCCGTCCGAAGTCGCGTACTATCAGATATAGCGTTCCTCAGTTTTATATGCAATATTTTTTATTAATTTCTTCCTTCTAATTCCTTAATTTACTCCAATAATTAATTACATTATAAAACTAAACTAAAATACTGGGTAATGTTTCTTTATCAAAAACAAAACAAAATTATGTCCGAAATATTTATATTAGATCATAATATCTTAAGTTACTTATTTATGTTTTGTTTGGTGAAGAGTAAAAAGGGTTGTAATAATTTTTACTAAAGCGTATTATTTCTCATAATATTCTAACGCAACGACTAATTAGGCTATTAGTCGTAAAATATATAAGAATTAAGTAGTGTTGTTTATTTTTCTATTTTTGAATTCTTTTCTTTTTATTCTTAAATTATTTTTGAGTTTCTTTTTCTTTTCTCCATTTTATTTGGCTTAGTATTTTCTTTTTCTTTTTCTTCTTTCTTTTAATTTGCTTCTCTTTTCTTTTTCTTGTCTTTATAAAAATAAAAAGTTAAATATTCTGCAAATATTTTGTCTTTTTCTTTTTCTTTTTAATATTATATTACTCATTTTATATTGTGTTGTTTCAATTATTTTTAAGAGAAATTGAAATCGAAATAAAATTTCAATTAATCGTAATTGAAATATATTTAAATTATAAATATTTGCAATGATTTTAATTTAATTTAAATAAGGATTTATTTGGTAATCGAAATTGAAACTCAAATTATGTAAAATCTTAATTGTAATTGAAATTATAAATAGATTAAGATGAAATTGTGATTTATTTTTAGTTTACGAGCAATAAAATTCCTATAAGTTTATATTTAAATAACAAATCTAATAAATATAAATGTATAATATAGAGAATTTAACCGAATAATTGAAATTTTAAGTCAAATAACAATACATTTTTAAAACATTGAATATAATTGAAATCGAAATCGAAATTTTAATCGAAATTGAAATATAATCGAAATTAAAGCA
>JAQIVF010001441.1:0-14077 GCA_034698365.1 Steganacarus magnus | reverse complement strand
TAGTTATATTTACTAAACGTTGTCCTACAAGTTTTCACTAGTTCTAAATAAAGGCAAAATGATAAAGCAGTGCAGTGAAGTGTTAATTTTCTTTATAAATTGTAAAAAAGTTCAGAACTTCAAATCAATTAAAAACAGCTTCACTGAAGTGAAGTTATAATCCCTAAAAACATACACATGGTTTTAGTTCTTAAGTATTTCGACTCGAAGACAACTTTCCAGTTATAGATAACAATTCGATACTTTTTTAGCCATTCGTGTGTTAGAGTTAGTGAGTTCTTGTCTATGAAAAGGATTTGCTACGTTTCAAATAACAATGAGTTAACTAATAAATGAGATTAATAAAAGTAATAAGCAAAGCCAAATCATCACTCATTATTGAAAAAGTGGTGCTTTTTCTATTATTATTATTGAAGTCGGAATAGAATTCAAAAAAAAATTAAAAATCCTAAAAAATATTGTAATAGAAAAGTATCGGAAAACTAATTTTATAAAAGAACAGAATTCTAGGAATGGAATAGAAAAGCAATATTATTTAAGTATCGCAATCGGAATAATAATTAATTTTAGGTTTTAAAACAAATAGAAAGTACTATTAAAACTCAAAACTATTTATAATAATCATATTTCACATTCCATGTATTTGTTCGTATGGCCACCACTCACTCCCACCACCAATGCTTCGATGTTGAGTGAGCGACATTCAAACTTCAAACATGGATTAAACTTAATAAACAGAGCCAAAAATTGAATATCAAACTCAGTTTTTAATAATTTTGTGCGGATTAACAATTCTATACATAAAGACGGACACAAATAATGTGTCAAATATATGTATATGTACTTCAATTTCTAAAAAATAGTGAACTAAAAATCAATTTTTGGTTAATAAAACACGTTCATAAAAGTGTTCACATAAGCGAACGGATGGATGCCTCTCAATGTGACCGAAGCTATGCCTACCACTTCACTCGCCATTGGCACCCATTTTTAACCTCTAATGCTAACTATTTAAGTCTCATAGAAAAGTGAACTTAATTATCAATGTTACGGTCATTGTTTATTATGAAAATTAGTATATATTGATATTTATATATTGATTTATATTTTTTCGGACAAATACATAGAATGAAAGAAAAAAATTAAGTTTAAATAATACTGAGAAAAATATGCCGAACGAAGCATTAAGTATGGAAAACTTGTTGCGTAACACTTTTAATACTAATGTTATCACGTTTTTGTAGTCGAAGTTGACGTCCACGCAGTCTATTACAAAAACGTGTAGCATTTTATTGTATTGTATTGTAATATTGATTACAAGAAAACATCTTTGTTTGCAATGAGCAAAATGCGAGTTACGACACAAACAAATATTTAAAGGCGGTATCACTTTTGACCATTAGACGCACGAAATAATAATCTGTTTGTAATCTTCTCTCTCTCTCTCTCTCTCTCTCTCTCTCTCTGAGCGTACAAAAGTTGACGAGTAAAGAATGGGTTTTTAACTCTATTTATACGCACTAAATGATAACGAAATTATAATAAAATAATTAGACGCTTTTAGAGAGCAATATTTGCGCCGAGTTTTTAAAAGAAAGCTTATAGTGTGTGTCAAACCAAAACAATTATGTTTGTGTGCTTTTATATGTCAATTTCGATGACATTTAGATTGTGTGTCGAGATTCTAGTTGATATAAGTGTGTAAATAATAATAGCTTTTGGATACACTATTATACTAAATGGAGAGACAAATAATTGATAGATAATTTTTCAGAGAAAAGTTTTCTGTGCACAAAGTGTGCAATAAAATTGTTTGGTTGACATTAGTTTAGTGGGTGTTTTGAAGAACTGATACCCAAAAACGCAAACGTTTCATGCGTTTTACGCGCATTTCAGTAGTTTTCACGCGAATTATTATCAATATTTAATTAAAAAGTTAAAATGTTTCCAAAATAAATTTCGGTTTCATGCCATTAACGCGTGTTTAAACGCTTTTAATCGTTCAGGTTATTAGCACTGCGAGATCGTGTTAATGCTCGCGTTGGACAACATGTTTATTAACGAAAGCGTCGATTAAGTCGTTAAGAGGAATGCGCTCATTGAGCCCAAAATTAATAAATTATAAACCTTTCGCTTATTTATGAAAACTGTATTTGCAACAAAAAAAAAATATTTTACGCTTAAATGTGAAATATTTTTGTACTCAAACAAATTATATGTATTCAAAAATTAATAAAATAATGTATCTGTTTTACCTGTATTATTACTTGTTGCAAAAACAATTGTCAATGACTAAATAAAATTATCCTAAATAATCGGAATTATCACTCGAAAAATTTGCAATACAGTATTACCGTTATTATGAAATACTTAGCGATGGGATATTTTGTTAAAACGAATTAGGATTTTTTGTTGTTATTTTGTTAGAACAAATCAATTTTTTTGTTGAAACAAAATCACACGTGTTTTCTTAAAATAATGGCATAAATATTTGTTAAAAAATTAACAAAAAAGGATATTGAGAGCAATATTTATAAGATAAACAAAATTTTAATGCTATAGAAAGCTTGTTTCTGATTTTTAAAAACTCTGTTTTTACTTTTTAAGTAATAAAATTTGGCTTAAAATTTTTGAAAATTGAAAAAATTTATCGAATTTTTGTGGATTTTTTTTAGTTTAGTCTTTAATTTTGCCGGATTTTACTTTTTCAAAGTAAAATTTTGTTAATAAAATTCATTTTTTAAATATTTTGTAGTAAAAACGATTTTTTGCGAAATATTGTTGTTACAAGAAGATTTTGGATTTAACAAAATATCCCATCTCTAGAAATGATATTAGAATAATATGCTTTAATTCTATTGGGGCCCACAATAGACTCAACTGAGTTTTCATTGAGTGGTTCCATTGAGCCATTTGAATCCTAAGTTCGAAAAGGTATCTCGCGAATTGCTTGAGTTTCATTATTTATAAGGGATCGCAAATTTCGGATGTGACCAAAAGTGTTTTCGAGCTCATAACTTTAGTTACGGTAAGTTATTTTCAAACATTAGTTGTGTTTAAATTCTATTAACAGTTCGGTGATTTAATGCATCGCATTTTCAGTAAAACTCTTAAATACCACAATTTTATTTAAATAATTTAAACTTAAACCCTCACCAAATTATTAATCAAATTGGCTAACCAAAAAAAAAACATGAACATCTTTAGTAATTATATTTCTTTTAAATGGGAAAAAAAATTCAAATCCATAAGAATAATGTTACTCAGCTAATCATCACTCATTCTAATCCATTGCTAATTGAGTATTGTTGAGACACTTCCCTAATTTTCTCGAAATCAACCGTTACTGTCTGCGTTATTAAGAATAGGTGTTTGGATGCGGCGTCGAAAAAGTTTAGCCAACACTAACTTTAGTGTTGCGATGGAAACCGCTTCACCCCACGTATTACACTGGCATAGACCTATCCAGAGCCTATATATATTAAGCGGAATTGCAAAATCAACACTATAAGTACTATAAGTTTCAGCAAAATAGAACATTAAAAGAGTGAATCTATTACTTATTAGTTGCCTGTTAAACCTCGCCTATTCTTTTATCTATTCTAAATGTCTCTTTCTCTCCATTCAATTAGTTAATTGAAGCGCTCATCAAATGATTTTGAAAATGTTTTTGGACTATTATTTCTTATTACTCTAATTGTTGTGAAAGTTTTCTGTTCTCTGGAAAAATTTCTATATACTAAAAAACTGAAATAATCTACAAATCATCGAAAAACACACTATAATTGTTTAATTCTGACATTCTAATTATTTGTTAAAATAATAATAATTTGGCCGACAAACAAAAATGAATACAATGGACATTGCGGTCATATCAAGAAACTCTCTGCTGGCGGCACTGATTTTGTTGGCACTAACGTGTTGCTGCTTCGACACTGTATTTGCGTCGCCCAAGTGTGTGGTGCTCTGCCATCGCTCAGAGGAAGATTCACTGTGCAAACGATGCCGCTTTAGGGAACCGATGAGATTCGGCAAGAGAACCAATAGTGAGGGAGTGACGGCGTTTCGGGAGCCGATGAGGTTCGGGAAGCGACACCAGTTCACTGCGCCAAACATCGCCACCACTGCGAACAACCATAAGCTTAATAAAAAATTGTATGAATTAAGAGTTAAAAAATATCTTTTTATTCCGATCATAATCTAATGCTTGATTTTTTTCGCATCTAATCTCTCAAATCTAAAATCTCATTTTTTATTGTGTAAAAATCCTTTAAACTCAGACTAAATTATTAATCCTTAACTTATCCATAATGTAATTATTTTATATAATTAACAATTTCTATTATTTATTAACTAATTAACCAAATAATAATAATAATCTGCAATAATATTATTATTTTTTCAAATCTCTGCTGTCTATTCTTGTCCCGGTATTGTCATAGTACTTGGTTAACAGATTTGATGTCGGATGATATAAAGCTATCGCTAATAATATCTGCCTATCAAATTCTTTATAGTTTAAAATAATAATAATAATAATAAATAATAATCGCAAAATTAAAAAATTTATGTGCGAATATTCTTTAGAAAGAAAAAAAAATGAAATAAAAACATAAATCTCACTCTCTGTGATGTACAATCGGTCAAATCATATCTTCGCTTAATAGAGTTTACTATTTGTTGGCTAAACATTTTCAAGAGATATTATCTCTAGAAATATAATACACACGTATTAACTTTAGTTATAGAATATATATATATATATATAGATATATAGAATCAGTATTTATAACAGTAGTAATAATTTTTCTCTGACAATCGTGGCAAAGAATTTTTCGACCGATTATACAATGCGATAAAGTATTATAATAATATTTTAATTGGACTTAACAAAGTACAGTTACAATAAAAAAAAGTTTTGTTTATTAAATAATTTCATTAATGTGTTAATTCATTGCTATTTATACACTAAAATGTGTGTCTGTCTGTGTTTGCATTGCACTTATATTACTAGAGAATAAATTTTAAAAGTAATATTAAAAATATTAAATTAAAAAGATTTTATTTTGCATATCAAAACTCGGAATTTGAAATTATTTTTAATCCATTCCATCTCTGATGATATTAAAAGTACAATTTTCCTCTAAAGTTCAGTTTTTACCCTCTCATTTTCTGCATAAATTAAATAAGAATTCAATGGTGAGATAACTGTATGGAATTTTTAATTTTTCAAAATCCAAAAATATCTACATAAAAATTTCTATAAACGTAAATTTGAAATTCAGAATTATATTCATAGTTTTATAATTACTTTCTATTGATTTATGCGCGATTTAAATCAGGTTTTATCTTTCAAATCTAATAAGTTTGATGGACAGTTAACTTTAAACAATATTTCATTTCAATAAAGTTATACATTTTTCTACACTTAATAATGGTTAACAGTGATCTGTTGCAATCGAGTGCAATACCGATTTAATTGCGATTAATTCAAAAAACAGTCTGCGAAAGTAAGTAAAACTTTTATTTTGAAAAAATTAACAAAGTTGTGAATAATTTAGCATAACATTTTTTCGCCGATGAAAGAAAATCTTATTCTACCCATTAATTAATTGAACTTTATTTTTTCAAACATTTCTGAATTTTTTTTTTTGGTGTTTAGAGTAGTATTAATTAATTGATCCGTGTTTCACGGGTTTTCTTCTCCGCTTCATATACTGCAAAGTCTTCGTGTAAGTAATTTAAGGCAATTCTTTAAGCGCAATGTATACAAATTGAATGCCACTCTTTTGCGCAATACTGTATTTACTTGAGTGAAAACCAGGAATGAAAAGTTAAGCATTTGAGATGATATAAAGCCCCGATAATCCATTTTTCTTACCAGAAAAACAAAAGTGTAGAGTTTAAATGTGAAACAATACACAAGTGTCATAAAAAATCCGGTGTTTACTGGGAATACTGTAACAGTACTGTATTGAGCAGCGCTAACAGTATTTTACTTGTATATTCGAAAATTGAAATTGATTGTTAAACATAGGGAAGGAAAGCCCACTCTAACTATTAAATATTTATTTATGTGATTATGTTATGAAAACTGGCATTTACTTGTGTCTAAAAAAATTATATAAAATGAAAAGCGATAAACCAGAGCTATATGTTCTGTATACGTATACTGTATTTGCCACATTAGTATGTATCAGGAAAAAAAGCGAAGGAGTGATGCAGTTATTTAACTCGAAGTGTGATATTAATGCTTGAAAAAATCTTAAAATTAATCATTCACATAACCTTTTAATATTTTTTAATTCGAACATCAATTTAAATTAGAAATATTTATTATGTGACAGTCGGGATTCACAATTTAATCCGTTTATTATTGGCAGTAAATGTTAAAAGATAAGAGTCTAAATGTTTAAATGTCTACGAGTTGAACGGGTAATAAAAGTTATAAAATGTAAAAAAGATTATATCTTAAGAATTTCTGTTCAGAATTTTTGTACATCATTAGCAGAGCCTTATATTTTAGGTAAATAAAATATCTTTTATTTAATACAATAATCACCAAATTTCGATTGATAATCAATTTTTAAAGTAAATAGACTTAAATAAAGCAAACTTATATTTACATAATTATACATATTTAATACGTTCGTACATATTTTTATGTATGTAAATATTTTAATCGATTACAAAAATTGTCCATAAAATCCACTAAGTTTGACTCCACTTTTTAAGCTGATCCTTAGAACTTTAGAGTCGGTGTCTGCACCATAACATAAAGCCTATATAAAATGGTTTGGCTAATTTCACTAAATTTTTGATTTTAAATTGCAGTTCTTAAATCACTTAGAAATACATTAAAATGGTTAAATATTTTACACATTTTAAGTACATAAATATGTACATATTTTTAATTTTTTCGTACATAAAGTGTTAGTCTCTGATAATAAGTTTGTAACTAAGATGACGGTGTCTAAAGGATAAAAATAATAATGATTGTCGTCAGAGACAATTATCTTTAATAGTTTGATAGTTAAGGTATCATAGAATAAATAAAAAAATTCTCTCATAACAACTGCAGCGAAAAAAAACTAGTCTCATTACAGTATACAACGAACTGAGATTCAGTTAAAAAAATTATAGTAGTAATCATTATTTATGATTTTATTTATTGAGTTATATTGTGTGTGAATTAAATAAACATTATTTCTCAAAACATGTCCATGCAATTGCCTGACATCAGTAGTAATATCAACAGCTCGTATCCAGAAGTAACTCCGTAAGAAACCGCTCATTCAGTTTTGATAACTGACACATAACTGAAATGATTGTGCGATTTATTTTATTATTATATTTTCGTTTTTTACGCCGTCTTTACGGCATAATATAGATATAATTACCGGGAAAACTGGTTCACCCGAAAGACAGCGCGAGAACAGAAACTGATTGTATTGTTGGCTATATTATCGGTTATATCGTTTGCGCTATCCATCACTGTATGCGTATTGGCGGGCAGAAATTGCTAGAATTAGAAACCGTTGCAGAAACCATTGCATTGCATTTATAATATCTTATTAGCCTTTTATAAGATATGTACGTAAATATTTTAATAGGTTACAAAAATTGTCGTTTTCTAGACATCGTAATTTTTGCCAAAAATGTGAAATAAATTGTCAATTATATCCGCTGAGTTTGACCCACCCTTTAACCTGATCCCTAGAACTTCCGAGTCTGTGTCTACACCAAACTATAAAGCCTGTATCAAATGGCTAATTTCACTAAAATTTTGATTATAAATTACAATTCTATGACTTGAAAATACATATTTTAATTAAATATTTTACACTTTTTAAGTAAATAATTATGTACATATTTTTAATTTTCTTTTACTGAACGTATTGTTGTCGCAAAAATTGACTTAATGATCGAATCGATTCTATTAATTAATAACGTTCAGCCAAATTCTTAAAAATTAAAAATTCTAATCAAAGTCATTTAAAGTTTATTAGGGAAATTATTTATTTTTCTTACAGGAATTTTAATTACAAATTTAATTTAAAATAAATAATGTTTTAAAATTGTGATAACAGGTGTGTGATCTCAATCAAGTCTATACGCTTATAATTCTGATTAATATCAATTCTATCAATCAGCGCACAATAAATAATTAAATGAGATTTACAGCGATCAGTAATACATGAAAAGTATATTCATTTCAGAATCCGAAATATTGAAAAATTTAGGCGCGAGCCCGATGTAGGCCCGACATTTTCAAGCTCGAGCCCGAAAAAACACGACAATTTTAAAAACCCAAAGCCCAACCCGACACGATTTAATAGTGGAAATAGTTATTACTTATTTCAATAAGAATGAAATAAAATTCAAAAATTAACTGTTCGTTTTTTGAGCAAAGTTTTTTGTTTGATAAGTTGTGTGAAATGTTAAATTTAACCTCAAGCAGAAATAAAATTTGGTTTGAGTTACGGGATCGAGTTCTGGTATCGGAGAGGCAACTGTTAAACTGTTCTCGAATGATGCGCGAGTGATGTGGTCATTGGAAAATCAGATAAATGTAAAACGTGTTGCGATAGAGACTCAAAAATTTAGCACCGCATGGATTTAGGGTTTAGGGGATAGTTTTAAAAATTTGCGATAAAAAATACTGGGAAATTATATTGCGAACATTTTTTAATTTTAAATAAAAACTAGAGTAGATGCCCGCCTTACTGGCGGGCGAGAAAAAGTTTGTTTTTAATTTTGGCTTTTGAATATATTTGGAATACCCTGCCATGGCTTACCCTATCCTACCCCCTACCCTACCCTACCCTACCCTACATTATCCTACATTACCCTACCCTACCATACCCTTCACACACCAAACTCACCCGACCCATACCGCACAATTATCCAACCCAGGCCCAACTCAAACCCCACTCATACCAGACGCTATCCAAACCCATACCAACTCACACCCGACTTACCCGATCCATGGCTAACAAAACCCTACCCAAACCCTGCCCAATTCATACCCAAACCATACCCAAACCATACCCAAACCCTACCCAAACCCTACCCAAACCCTATCCAAACCCTACCCAAACCTTAACCAACCCGACCCATACCCTTTCCAACTCTTCCCAATCCCGTCACATACCTGTCCCACACCCGATCTACCCGATCTGACTTGATACTACTCTACCCAATTTCCGATCCATACCCGACACATTCTCTTCGTTCTGAGATCAGACATACATTTTAATTGGGTTTTCCAAAAAAAATTTCCTACCCTATTAAGGGTTACCCCGTTTCGATACCTCCTTTCCCCTCTCCCCTCTTCGAACTGAATTCAAGGGTATACTTGTTGAATGGGTTTTTGATACAAAAATTCCCACTCCAATCCCAATAGGTGAGCCCACCACCTTAAGACTACCCTACTTGCACTCCTCTATTTCACCTGAGTTCAAAATCGACTTAAATTCAATCATATACAATTTTTAAAGGTTTTGTATAGATATTATTGGATTTTGTGTAAAATATCCTTATTCCAGCCCCCATAGAGGCCCCCACTACATTTGGATCCCTCTACTTTCACTCCGCTCATCGACCTAAGTTCAATCATATACATGTTAATGGGGTTTTTTTTATAAAAAAAATAGTCCAACCCCTACCCCCATAGGGGCCGCCTCGTATTCACCCCGCCCTACTTGCACTCCTCTCTTTGACCTGAGTTTAATGATATACATGTTGATTGGGTTTTGTAACAAAAATTCCCACCCCAACCCAATTAGGGGGCGCCCACCACCTCGAGACCCCCCTACTTGCACTCCTCTCTTTGACCTGAGTTCAATGATATAGGTCTCAAGGGGTGGGGCCCCCAGGGGAGGAGCCTATAAAAGGTTATACATACAACCTTTGCTCTTTACTATATATGATGATATGTCTAGAATTTTAACGCACAGTTTCAGCAAATCTGGCAATAGTGTAGTGTTCGGGCAAATGGATGCTCGTTAATAATGCGGGTGCACTTCAATTTAGTTTCATTAGCAATGCGGACATTTTTCGCGAGTTTGACGATTCATTGAAAATAAATTTGCGAGCGCCACTACATTTGATACATTTATCGTAACCTTAAACAATCAAAAGGAACCATAAATAATATGGCAAAAGTATCACTCGATATGGTTAACAAAAGTTTTGGCTATTCAATTGGGAATTTATAGTATTTAAAATCTCAATAAAAGTTATAGTATTATTTTTCAATAATAAATAATAAATTTTTAGGAATAAAAAATTTTCATAGATTTTGATTGCGTTTTTTATCAAGAATTTTTTTAAATAATAATACTTTTCTAATGCTTTCTCTCTATCACTTTAAAATAAAAATCCATTTATAGAAAATCAAACCGTTTGCAAAATAAAACTAAATATTGATTGACTCGATAAAAGACTAGAGAATGATACAAACTTAAACCCTGAAACAAAGTTAGATTGACAAACATTTATAATGAGGTTATACAAACAATATTATAAATAATTATATTTATTTATTAAAGTATATCAATATTACCGGGTTTGAGATCATAAAAAACTTCAGTATTGATCGATATAATTGTTGTTCTAGTAATTTCTAATATCTATTACTATAACCCGGGTTTTATTGAAACAAATGATACTAAATTTGCAACCGATTAAGACTTTTCGGGTACCCGTTTACAAGTCTACACAATACATAACAGGTAACACCGCTTGTCTTCGATGGGGGAGTTTTGCGTAACGTTCCTACTTATTTGTTTTGACAAAATAGTAATTTATAGAGTTTATTGGATAAAGTATAGAATTAAATAAAATTTTAGTTGTGTAACATATTTTTATATTAAATTAAACAAATTAATTTATTTTTAATAAAATTATAAATATAAAATAACAGCGACTTATAATGAATAATCAGTTAGATTTTGTAGTAATAGTAGGATTAAATTATTTGTTAGTAAATGTTAAAAAGTCAAAATAATTATCTACACATTTTTCTAGTTGACGATTACTGGCCAAATTCTGGTTCTCATCAGAATTATAGCTAAGCACAGCACAGTGTTTAAATTAATGCCTTTAATGTTTTTAAATATGTTCTGTAGAATATAACGTTTTTCTTACAGAAAACCGATAGACGCAAAATTAATATCGAAGTTTTTAAAAATAAATTATCGATTATTTCAAAACAGATAATAAATCTTCTCCTTTTACTTGCTTATATTTTCTAAATATATCTTTTATAACTATTTTTAAAGTATAGTTTAATTTTTCTTGAAACAAAAATTGTTGTTCAAACCCGAGAATATCTTCCGACGTCTCTCTGCGAAACAAAACTAATTGAACAAATGCATAGAAAATAAAATAAAAAAACAAATAATATCGGGTTACTCTATCGCATATATTAAAGTAATAGAGTAATCTTTTAAAGTAATGTTTTTTTCTAAATAAGTGCAGAGCAACAAAAAAAATAATGAAAAATCAATCGACTATTACAGTGAAATTAACAAATACCATTAGAAAAACTTGTACAGGTATGTGAAAAGACTAAACGTAATGATAAAATGGTCAACTGATTGGACACAAACAAAAAAGAAGTACTTTGTACTGTAGGCGAGAGAACATTTGAAAACTTTGAGAAAATAAAGTCAACTAAAATAAAAGTTTTATAATGAAACCATGCTTCTGTTATATGCAAGTTAACATATATTAAAGAAACGTAGTAATAAGTTAAATAAAATTTTTGTATATTTAAATTTTGCTTTGATTGATATTTTAATGAAAAAGTTTTAAAATATAAAATAATATAATCAATGAATGCTCAAACAACTAAATCAACCAAAAAACAAACTCAAATCTTTCAATAGTAATTAATTCTGATTTAATTAGTCTCCAAAGTGATTTGTTATTCAGTTAAAACAATTTGATGATATTTAAATTTTTATAACTCAAACAAAATATGTTGTTGAAAAATTTTGTTTATAATAAAAAAATACTCTAATATTTACACTTTAAAAACTAAACCTTTTTACTGAATAAAACAAATTTATGTCCCGATAAAAATCCTTTTAAGCAGACAAGTGTTGGATTTAAAGATGTACTTTAAATGACATCTGTTAAATGATACTTTAGTTAGCATTAAAAAAAATAAAAATCACAAATAAATGTGCAAATTTAAAACAATCGCAAATAAAACTATTTTTAAACATAGAAGAAAATATAAAGTAAATTATTCATAACAATCATCAAAACATATTTAGTTTAATGTAAGAAACAATGTTCATGTTATCTAACTTTTTTTTATGCCTTTAAGTGCAAAAAAATTATTTATGAAAAAATTCGTGAAAAAAATCTAAAATTAGCAAAAAAATATACAATAAATTACAACACAATTGGAAAAGTATGAATTATCGAGTATGAAGTATGAATTTGAGAGTGGGTGTCACTGGAAATAATAAACCGGCAACTAATGAGTGAAGATATTTATGGACAAAAATTTAATCTTATATGTGACATAATAGGAAATGAAAAGCAAAAGTGTTTCTCGTTCTATCAAGACTAAAACTTACTTTTTTACATAAAGTTGTATACTGTATAAGACAAAAAAAAACTACGAATGCATAAGCGTGTCATCCGCTGAAAAAGAAAAACGCGGCGATAATAAATATAAAACGTCATTATCTTAACATCTAAGTTATATATTGTCATAAAGAGCGATAAGTTGTGCAATAAAGCCGAATCAAAATACAGGTATCGGTAAATATATACTTCTAAATAGCACGAGGAAATGAAATGTGAATCGATAGCTAACTTACTACAACTACTGTAACAGTACACACATACATATTTTCTCGCGCATTAATTCATCACACACTTAACATGTCACATAAAAAAGAGGCAATTTATTAGAACACGAATTTAAGCGCAATTTGGTTGCGTTGCTTGGAATACCATTTTTTTTGTCTCACAATAATATTTGCTATTCGCCTATAAATATGCATTGTATTTTTTAGGAATTTTCTCGGAACTACTTCTGCAGCATTATTGAGAAACAACATACATGCACACACAAACACGCATAAATAATTGTGAGACGTGTGTTAAATTAATAGTTTTTCTCAATAACAATAAAATGCTATTTTTAATATGAATTCATTAAATAAGGTGTTTTATTTTTAGGTGTTTCGTATATTCCTATGAATTTAGCAATTAGTTTTACAAGAAATTTATTAATATTTGGAGATTCTTTTCAAATTTAACCCTATTTGATATCGTCTCTAATATCAGATAATACTCTAATTTGATTAGGCTTCAGGAAAAAAAATTCTCTTCTATTTTAAGAATATTTGAGAAATCATTCTTTTTTCTGGAAAATTCTGAAAATATTTTTCGCACCCAATTTGAACGTTCTATAAAATTAATTTTAGAGTTTATTACTCTTTAGTACTTATTACTTATGTTTAGAGAGTCAAAACGATAGCATTTGCTACATTTTTGTGTTAAACTTTAGACTGATAGTGACTGCATATATGGACGAATTACATAAAATGAGACAATTTAACAGTATTTCTAATTGTTTTTTTTTGTTGCTAGTTTTGAACATAAATGCTATTAAAGCTATTTTTTGCTATTTCAATGCTATTATTTCACCTTTTTTATGCTATTTTATGCTATTATTGTATCTTTTTATGCAATACTGTTTATAAGAATTTATAAAATATTTTTTTCTCACGTTAACATCAATTTTATTTAATTTGACAAATTTAAATAATATAAATCAATGTTAAAATTACATATAAAAATTTTTTTAAATGCTATTTATATCGCTTTTTCTATATGCTATAAATGCTATTATTTTGACTCTACTTATGTTAAACGCAAATTTATTTCCTTCAGGATTCCAATGAATTTTTTGTGAAACGAAAATACATAAAACTATTTCACTTATTTATCTGAATAAATAAGCGTTAATAAATAGAGTCTCAAAAAATAGCATTTATTGTAGTAAAAATAGCGCTATTAATTGCTTTAAAATTTTGCCAAAATAGCA
>JAQIVF010001440.1:0-14087 GCA_034698365.1 Steganacarus magnus | reverse complement strand
CGATTTTTAATCATTTTTTGTCCGATTTTACGCACACTTTTTAGGAGTTTTTAGTCCGAAAATGTCACGGCTCTGGTTATGTACTGAGTCACGCAATTTTTGATTGATATTTAATTGATATAATATAAAATATAATATAAGCAAAAAAACTTATTATCTGTCAAAAAAATTAGAAAATATATTGACTTTATTGGGCTAATGATGGTTATTAGTGATTGAAAATTTTGTTTCATTACTGCATTACTGTTACGGCAGTGAAATCGCAGATTAGCTCCGGTAATTGCACGGTAATGAAGTAAATAAATATAATTTTGCCGGTAATGAAACAGTAACGGTATTTTTTATTGTGGTAGTGGAACGGTAATGGAATTCGACTACAATGAATCGAGTTTAAAATATTGAAACAAATCTTCTATTAGTATAAAAAGCAAAATGATTACAAAGTAAAATTACTAGTAATAAACATTTTCTGTTGATTAACTACATTTTTTAGACGCTAGTCATACTAAAAAAAATTTCTGATTCAAATTGAGCGGCGCGGTAGTGGTACGGTACGGTAACGACACGGAAATGGCATTTGATTTTTGTTTTTTTTACCGGTAACGAAACGGTGACGGTATTTACGGGTTCGGTAATAGCACGGTAACGGTAATTTGAAATTTGAATATTTTCAATCACTAATGGTTATAATAAAATACCTGATAAAATCTGAAGTATCATATAGTTAATAATTAATAACTTTCCACAATAAAATCCAACTCTTTTTCTACCAAGTGTTTGCTAATTTGATGAGAAACACTCTAATATTTGCCATTAGCTCATTATCTGTTTGCAGCATTAATCGAGTAAACATTGGTACACTAAAATAAGTTGTTCATATTGTAATAGTGAATGCAAACGTTTAATTAGGGGTAGAGTAAGAGGGGTTAGGATTCTTATATAATTTCTCGGTAGTATTAAGTTATTGCAAAAATTTCTTGGTTCTAACAATATAAATGCTAACACTATTTGTGAATCACGCGCCAACTAACTTAAAAACTCAGAAAATCAATTTTAAAATATTTTACACAAATAAACGATGGAATAAAACATAAAACTTTTAAACTGAAACGTTTATGGAGCGATAATAAAGTTTTAGGGTATGTTAAAGGATGTTAGTGGAAATTAAACGTTAAATTTGCGTAAAAATAAATTTCCAAAAATTTTGACTTATGGCTTGATATTATTTGATGCAAAATTTAGTTAACAATTTGAATAATAGAAAGTGCCCAGTTTCGAAATAAGCCAATTAAATGCATTTAATAGAAAGTTTTGATTTTAAAATTCAATTCCAACATAAAAATGAGTAGTTTTTAGATAAACATTTAGACTTCTAGTTAACTAATAAATTCTTAGATCAATGCAGCAAAGAAAAATAAGAGAGATTGCATACACTGGTAAAAAATAAACAATAGATTAAATTGATTTGACGAATGCAAATTAAAATTTTTATGCGCAGCAAATATTTTAGCTCAGGATTTTTTTTAACGCAAACTAACTATTGTTCTGTTTAGATATTAAAATCATCCGCTAATATGCGTTGCATTTTTATTACACCTCTCACTCTTCGGAATATATTATTTTCTTATTATTTATTGTAGCTATAGAATATTGATAAAGACAACACTCAAAACATTAACAGACGTTCGGTTGTGCCGTTAAAAAAAGTTGTTAAAAAAATCACGATAATAAATTTAAACTCAAACAAATAAAATATAGACTTTTTCCTAAGATTGTCTAAACCCGATGAGAGAATATAATTGAAGCCAGAAAACTGCATCACAATTTGCATGTACAGTAACGTTACCCGATTATTAGTCTAATTGGGTTCGTATCCATCCTTTTGTTTTAATTCTGTCCAAATTATTAACTTTTTATACGCGAAGTTCTAAAAGTTTTTTGATATGATTTAACCTTAATTTCTGACTTCTAAAATATTTGAACCTTACAAAGAAATTTGTTGCAGTTTATGATTTTTGATGTGAGATAGCAATTTATAGAATATCATCGCATGAGTAAGACAGAGTAAATGTATGGTTTAGGAAAATATGACACAATTCAAAAAAAGAACTGTTCAGTACGTATATAAAGTTTTTTCCACTTCAAAAGCACCGATAATGGAGCAAATTTCGCTTATAACGGGAAATGTGCCAAACTTTTTATTAATCACATTAATTTGTACAACACAGTCATAACATGCGAAATGACAATAGAAAGTTGGCTGCCATTCTGCGCATCAAATTACAGACGTTTAAGTTAGGGTTGAATTAACTTTAATCAAACGAGTTATGAATGATAATAAAAAAAATATAATTACATTTGGCCTAAGTTTACATAATCCTTACTGTCAAGCGAAATGTATGTGTTCTGCGAGAAACACGTAGTGGTGGTGTTGAAGTCATTTATCATTGTATGAGGTTTTTTTCCTAAATAAAAAATGAGCAGAAAACAGAAAGTGTCATCATATATAATCGCAACTAGAGCTTATCAAATGCATAGTTAAGTATTGCTTTTAGGATTTGGTTTAGAATTATAATTACTAGTCGCTAATTTGATTAGTGGCTGTGATTTATAAGAGATGGTAAATTTAGGTAATGTCAAGTAAATAAGTATAACTAAAATTTTTTCAACATTAGTAAAGTATGTTTAGATTAAGATGCAAATGCATTGCTAAACAAAATTAGTTTAAAACTAAATTGAAGTTTAAGGTTTGTTTTTAGTATTAACCGATTTCATTGATATCAAAGCTAATAAAATCGTTAAAATTTAATCAAATTAAAAATATATCAGATTTTGTTCGGAAAAATTAACCCATATTATTACATACATATAAATCAAGTTCAACAATAAGAGTTTACTCGTTAATGTAAGTATTTATATGAGACAATTACGGCGAATAAATATAACAACAAATTTTTAAAAGTGTTTTATTCTTAAAAAACTTTAATAATGAGTATAATTTTTAATTAAATACAGCAATAATAATTGATCAAATATTTTTAGAACCAAAAAAGGATTACAATTACATAAATAGTTTTGACATTTAATTAAATATTAAAGTACGTGCAAATTATCGCAAGACTTTGATTTATTGAGTGCAGCCTTTCTCAGCAATCGCTTGAAAAGGTTAGGTTTTCGTGTCGATGATATATGAGCTGTCAAACAAATTAGAAACAATAAATCATTTTTGAGTGTTTAATTATAAAAGCAAATTGTATTAAAAATTTTTTTTCTCTATTAAAAGAAAGTAAGCATACATTGCTTAGTATTGCTTTTCAGATTGATTTGCGCACCGATACCGGCGAGTAAGAAATCGATATTATGAGATATGGCGCAACTTGTTTCGATATATTTGCAATTGTTAGCCATTGCCAGTTGACGTCCCTCTAGAAACAACAAAAACAATAATATAAACAATTTGGAGTGTTTAATGTTTTTTTGGATGGAAAGTCGCTCGCGTCAGCGAATTACGGCGCAGCGGTAAATGCAATATATTTTAGAAGTTTGAAGTAAAAGTTAAAGGAAGTGTTAAGAATAAAAATTTTACTATCAGTGTACGAGTATATTTTATATATGCACAAACCTTGTTTTGTGACGGTTCGGCTGCGAACTAAATCGGTTTTGTTGGCAACGAGTATTACTGGCTTCATGTCTATATCATCCCATTTGTGAATCTCGTGTATGAGTTGTTTGGCGCTTTCAAACGATTCCCTATAGAAATACGTATAAAACAAAATTTTTAGTGATCTATTCTTATTTTTGTTAATGATTTTCACTCGAGTTTCCAAGAAAATAATGATTTAACGTAATTGTTTTATTGTTTACAACTTTCTACGAAACACACTTAAATATAGAACCACAACATCTCAATTTAAAAAAATTAGAGAAGTGTTACTATGCTTCCAAGTTTTCGCTAAATTAAACCTACTTTTAGAAAGAGTTCCCTCGAAACTACATATGTATAGCTCATTGCGATCCCAGACTGAACTGAGACTAAATTTCGGATTAAAGATTTACTTTAAATAACAAATGGCGTCTTGTAATGACAACCTGATGACAACAATATGAAGCGATTATTATGTTCAAAAACTTGTTTTTTGAAATTTCTTACAAAATATCAAAAACAAGAAAAATTATGTTTGAAATAATAAATACAGTGATATGCAGCAATAATTTTTGAAAAACAGATTTGCTATTCTATTGAATGTCAAACCGCTGCACAGATAAACAGCATGATTTAAGAGATGTTACGTGCAAGTCTTGTAAATCAAACCAACGTGAATGACTAATTTAAAAAGCGCTCAAAAGCATATTATTGTTGATAAAGTTTAACTCAAATAACGATATACTGTAAAATTTGCTGATTAAAATATATGCCACTTAAAGTTAAACATTCATAATAAGAATTCACCAAAATTAATTGAGTAATAAAATTTTTCACAGTGCAACCCAATAAAGTGCCATCATTTATTTTATTAAATTTAATAAAACCCTATTAAATGTATTTTTTTATGGTGAAAATCAATTGTTTATTTTACGGGTATATTCAAAATTACCAAAAATCTTTTGGAAATCAATTTTTAATTGGTTTTTAAGTGGAAAAAAAATTTTTAATTTATTCTCAATTTTTTTATAATTCAGTGTATAGTCGTTGGAACATTTCAGTCGTTGTAACCTTTTTCGTGTTTTAAGGTTACGAAATCACTACTCAGTAAAATAAATAAAAATTTATAGTACAAGCGATGATTGATAAATTTACGTAACAATACCACTACTCATACCCGTTTTCTCGGTAGTGAAAGCCTTTTGGCAGTGATCGTCACCAAACACATCATTAACTTTCAATAACAAAGCGTTACAGAACAGACGAAGAGTAACAAGTTTCCAATTTGATCCTAATTTTCTGGCTACTCTTGATATGTTTTACACTATAAAATTATTTTTAACGCGCTTTGCTTTCAAATATAAACAATTAATGAACTGATGAGGTCTTTAATGTGATATTTTTTGCAGTGGTGACGAATTTATCATTACAACTAATTCTATTGAGGGTTTCTCTCGATTTCAAGGTTTATTCGCGTGAAATTTAAATTTATTTTTATTTATCACAACGAATCAATGAATGAGGTTTTTTATGTTTTAAATGTTTAGATGATGTGCAAATTAATCTCTCGAGGTTTTACGCAAATACATCTAATATATAATTTTTTAGCTTAATTTTTAAAAGCCGAAATGATTATGATCTGCAATGCAATCAATGTATGCAATATTTCTTAAAAGTTTAACAACACTATTATTAGACTTTCGGGGAACTTTGTCACAAACATTAAATTTTCTAATTTTTTTGCATCTCATCTCAATTCTTTTTTTAACAAAAAAGTTAGAATCATATTTTTACAGAAATTCTGCAAATTCTCTATAACTTCAATTATATAAAAAGCAATATTGTCAATGAAATTTCAATTGTTCATGATATCCAACTTAGTTTAAGAATCTGAATTAATACAGTATTTAGTAAATAGATTCACTATACATAAATAGTTTCCGAGATCATCAATCTAAACACTAAATTGCGGTTTAACAGCAATTAGTATTTAAAAAACTGTTAAGAGCAATCACCAACTGTTATTAGATATACTACTGTTACAGTGGAGTTATAGTAAGATAATACAAAAACTATTGAGAGACGAATGCAAATAACTTGATGGCAATAGCAAAAGAAAACTGCCAGTTTAGCTCTATTTTTTCGCATCTTTTGAATATTTACACACTACTAGTACAATGTTTCAACTTCTTATTTTCGCTGTAACTGCTAATTAATTTTAACCAAAAAAAATTATATAACTTTTAAACGTTTTTCATTAACTTGTTTAACTGGTTGGTTACACACATACTCAAAAAATTATGGTTTGCCAAATTCTCTCATATTTTAAACAAAGATCAATTTTCAGTATGCATCGTTATGTTGAACACATCATATCGATTTCAAACTAAAACCCCAAACATTCTTTAACATATTTGTTGCACACTATCAAACATCTAAACTATCAATTAATTGTGTTCTACGATTCAATACGATTTTTGCATTCAAAATTATGAGAAGCAAATACAGACAAATAATCGCTTTCCAAAATAACTCTTTATACTAGTAACTTATATTTATCTTCGCGAAACTACAGTATAAATATTTAACTTGAAAATAACTTTTGTACAATTATTGTAATATATATATATATTTCGAATGATGTCAGAGCTAACGTCTTAAACGGCTTTTGTAGTATTGGACTGCTGTATGCGACAAACGTTTTAATTTATTTTATTTGGCGCAACAAAAATAGTTTTTATTAGAGATTTAGAGATTTTATTATTTTTTTCTGGCTTCGAAAAACCCTCATACAAATATAGAATATAAAATAGGGTTTGTTTACTAATCATAAATTTTCTGATTCAACTCGAAAAAAGTTTTCTTTTTTTTAATTCTTAAATGTCAATGTTCAACGCTGTATTTATTTTAAAATGTTAAAAACAGTTATGCTAAGTAAATACAAAATTACCTGTCATTGACGGCGTAGAGCACAATGTAAGCGTCTGGTTGATACATGGCTATCGGCGAGCGCGGAAAACAGTTATCTAATGAGATGATCTCGCAAAAGTTGAGTATCAAATACTGTTCCTGCGTTTGGTCGTACTTTGGTTGTTTGCTGCATGGAAATTGTTTGCGGTGCTCCTCGAGAAAGTATGAAAATTGTGAGATTAATGACGTTTTTCCGCTATCGGGCGAACCGACAACCAGTACACGAAAAACTTTTTCTAAAGTGTGTGGAATGAAAAAAAAGCAAATTATAGCAAAACAAGACCCTATAAGTTGATGATTATAGCAGTTTACCGCAACAGCTTAAGAAGAGCATCATTTAATAATAAACAAAATCTCAAGAATTATAAATAAATAATATTTAGCTATTTATAGATTGTTTATTTTAAATATCTAGTTTTAATGAGTTCGGTTTAAATTTTATAAAAAAAAAGTATTTCGGAAAAAATTGTTTAAAATAAAAAAGAATAACTGTTTAATTATGAGTCATTCGTAATATTTTAACAAAGAGTGTTAACAAAAACTGCAAATTTCACGACTGGTTGCAAGAGAAATATCTATTGTTAAAATCAGTTTCCGTAAAACTTTTTTTCTTAAAATTGCTGGTTCATTTAAAATCTAATTTCTTAAATGATCCTAAAATTGCCAGAATTCTATTCTCTAACCCCTTTCAGTAAAAAAGCTAAAGATGTAACTCGAATAATCTAAATTATTTGATACTATCTCTCGAGTTCTTAATTATTCATTTCTGGAACGGTATAGCATTACAGATTTTGTTCTTTTTTAAAAAAATATGATTATATAAGCAAACGCTTGTTAAAATAAAATAAAAACATTTACTAATAATTAAGAGTTTAGAATATTCCGAAACATAATGTTCTAATTTTTTTGTCCTCATTTATTCTCATAATAAACATCTATAATTCTTGCCAGAAATTGATCGAAATTATTAATAATGACTTTTCTCTACTATCCGTACACATTGTTATTACAAAAATAAACTCATGCAACGCATAACGCATAAAACCTAAATATTAAGTCAATTTCTATAATTATCCAGAGAGAGAAAGACTTACGATTTTTAAAATGATCCACATCTTTGGCGATAATGAAATTGAACAAGTAATCTGACTTTCCATTTATTTTATTTACAGTTTTATGTGCAGTGCCGTTACTATTGTTATAATTGAACTCTTCATTGATATTCTTGTCACCGTTCAGCTCCACTATATTGGACGGCACCGACGCTACTCTATTTCCCTTATTGAACGATGATTGTGATTGTGATTGTGATTGTGCTGCAGTATTAGATGAGATACCATTCACAGTTAAATGATTATTATTGTTATTATTAATATTGTTGTGATGTCTCTGCGGATAACGCATTGATTGCGATCGTCTCATGTTTTGCGATGATTTGTTGTTTGATGGCGTTGACGACGTTTTAGCCGAAGATGACGGACCGTACGCCGAATTTCTTCTCACTGGCGGTGTAGCCATTGATTTGCTGATAACTATATTTGATTGCATTAGTGATATTCGGATAATATTAAAGAATATATTAAAAGACTTTAGTAGTTGACGATAGAATAAATAAATGACAATTCCTTGACTTAGTTGTTGTTACATTACTTTATAACATAATACTAAAACGTGAACAGAGTTAATATTTACTTTGAAACAGAGTTACAGCGATTGCACCAAACAGAGTAACTTAACAGTAGTAAAGGATGCTCTGTCTATATCGAAGCGATTCGTTTTGGCAAAACTTGGCTCAGAGCCCGCAACACACTCTTCTTTCTGTTTATTTCCAATACACTTTTATATTCAAAACGGATCGCATGCAGATTTATATATATTAAACATTTGTGTGTCGTCTTCCACTTCTTATTCATAAGAATTGCTGCTGCGCTCATGTTTTCCAATCATTTTTGCATTTAATCGTTCAATTAGTATTTTAATGCTTAGTTTTTTTTAAAATTGAAAAGTTTGTATCGAATAAAAATTAGGCAAATATTTTCTTTAATTTAAACGTTAATTCTCAGAATTAAAATTATGTTTTAAATTCGTGAAATTAATATCAATCTATACCACTAATTATTAATTCCATAGAAAAAAGCACACGGAATGGTTCGCAAAAGTGTATGCATATGTATGACAAATGATGTCTCCAAACATTTTCACGAAATCATCATCTGTGCCAATATATGAGACTATTTTTAAAGGTTTGCCAAAAAGAGAACAGTGAACTCTGAAACTCAAAATTTTAAGGAAGCTTAAACCCAAAATAAAGTTTCACTCAAATTGCGTTTTGCAATGCGAAAGACAACGAACTCTGCATGAAAACTGACTGCTGATGAAGGAAGTGTTCGCACAAAGAATTTAATGAGGATATTATTCTAAAGGAGGCATTCATTAGAATACTCGGAACACAATATTTGAAAAACATTATATTTTCGTTTTCGAAATTTTATGGGTTTTAGTTAAATAATAATCATAATTGAGTTGTTATGCTTTTAAACATTTGTTGTTTAGTTATGTAACAAAAATTCTTCGCAAAACAAACATTTTGATTTAAGAATAACATTCTGCGGAATTTTTCTTATTCTGCTTTCAAATCAATTTTAGCGTTCATGCGTTAAATGAGTTCCAAAATATAACACATTCTGATCAGTTAATAACCGAACCATTACTGATATAATCATCATATTTGTTATTACTTTTTTCCTTTTAAACTTTAGTTTGAACAGTTTATACTTAATACAGTACTAAGAATAGTTATAAATTCTGTATCAAAACGCAAGGTCTGTGTGACATTATTTCCAACCGTTTTTAATATATTCTTTAAACCATTCTTATGTCTCGCAGTTTTAAGAATTGTCACGTCTCTTTCGTCTTTGATGTGTCATACGCTTGTGATTTAATGGTTAAATAAAAAAAAATTCTTTTTATCAAGAACTACGCGGTACTGTACTGTAGTATACGTGTATATATGTGCGTAATACTGACTCTGAAGTTTAAGAATAAAGTATATTACGTACGCAGAGAAGTATAAGTAGTAATAGGGTATAGCCCAGTGTGAGTGTGTTTTGTATGTATACAATAATTTGTCATTGAAATAATCGCGTTATATATTTTAAATAGATTCTTACGTACCGCTTATATTTTTTTAGTTTGATTTATGTTTGAATTCAGAATCATAGTAGAATTTTAAAGAAAATTTCTATAGATTTTTTTTTGCAAACTGATTATTAATGATCGCATTTATTTGAAAAATATTCATTACCAACAGTAAGACCATATATCCTCTAATATAATAGATTTTCTCGCAGAATATAATAACTTTTATTTTTCACATTTACTAGACTGCGATCAAGTCGTTAAATTTTTTAAAATAGCTACTATTGATAAATATCAAAGTAAAAGGAAAACTGAAAAAAAAATAAATACTGTAGTGTACTCAGTTGAACTTGAATGATATAACGATCGATGACTTTTTACCAGCGATTGGGCATTGACTCAAACGCGCGAAGCTTCTGTCACTAAGAATTGTATTTTCTAATTACATTAAAATATCAAACATTTTTACTCGTTATTTTAAGGCGTAAATATGTGTGATGACACTTATAAATAGCGTTATGAGGATTCGCAAAATGATCAGATGACATGTTTATCGAATAAAATGCATCACTAATTAATGATATTTTAAATCTTATGGTTCTCTCCATCTTATGGTGTCTTGATTCTAGTGCTTAACGGTTACTCAATAGATTTATTAGATAAAAGCTTTTTTTTTATTTGTTTTAAAATAAATCATCTTTTGAGGACAAAATTTTAGTTCTGTATAATTTCAGTAAAATTTATTGTCATTGAGGTTATTCACAGAAGACGCGTTAAGAACTTTTCTTACACAGAGTTCAGCAAACCTAACGCACAATAATTCTGTAAATCACATGCAAATAAGTTCTGAAAGCTTAAAAGAGATAATGTTAAAGCATTTTTGACTCTTTTTTCGAGAAAAAAGTCAAGCTAAATGGGTTTGTCTTTATATACCCCGTTCTTCGGTTCTAATACTATTCAAGCATTAAACTTTATAAACAGAACTTAAATTCTTTTGATACTTAAATTTTAATATTTTTGTGATAAATCATAAAAATGTTCTATTATGTCGTTCTATTTTAAGCCATATATTATTTTTTTCATCTTATAAAACTTTCATTGTTTTTTAATTTTATTTATTTCTTAATTTTCTATTCGTCAAAATTAAAATTATATTTCAATGACTACATATTACAGTACCAATTAAATTACTGTCAATTAAAATTATGCAAACAAAAGATCGTCAAAATCTTATATTTATTAATAGATAACTTTCTTTCGTTATTCAATTACTAGTTTTAGAAAAACATTTCTTTAAGTTTATTCAAAAATTAAGTGTTAAAACATACAAACATTGAAAGTTTACTGCTTATACGGATGGTTAGCGCATTCAAGTAGCTTTTAGTAAAAGAAAAAATAATTTTGATGGTTAAGCACATAATGAAAGTTGTTTAAACAGCCTTTTTAAAACATCTTATTAACTTGATATTCTCTTTTACATAAGTTAACTATAAAGTTGAGCAAAACAATTACTAATAAAGTGGCATTAAATTTTATTTAAAAAAGTTGCATTAAAGAAGTGTTTTAAACATGTCAAAAACTTTATTTCGATCACACTCTATTTTTTAAATATTTAAATTTTATTTCTCGCTAACTTTCCATTACTTTTCCATTTAAGCCAAAGAATTTAATTAGACCACACCTTTTTTAAAATTTAATTAATCATTTTATAGTAATTATTATTATTATTATTATAGTAATAATTCCAATGATAAAGTATCGCAAATATTTCTTATTTAATATCATTTTGCATATTCAAACATTAATTATTTTATCAATTTGTTTCTGATTGTGTTAAATGCTTAAATAAACATATCGTGAAATAAATTTCTATTTCGTTAGCAACGATTTGTGGCAAAATAAGTTTTTAAAAAGTGTTGCATTTACCAAATGAAACACTTTAAAGCATTTTCGGCAATAAAAATCGGATGTGAAAATTTATCCCTTTTACAAGTAAAAAAGATTTCCTGTCTGTCTGTTAAATTATTGCGCTCACAAAATGCTTGTAAGACTATCATAATTCTCGTGCAGAATAGTATAAATTTGGAAATGCAGGCATAATTTTAAGTGAAGGTTAAAGAAAGTGTAGCGCTTTTGACTAAAAAAGTTTATAAACTTAATTACAACTCTTCTTCAAATCTGTGCTAATGGTTATTTAGATTCAGTTTAATCTTAATAGAGATCTTAGCAGTTGTGTAAATTCATGCACTAAAACAATGTTAGGCAATAAATAAAATTTTACTACGGTTTGCCAATTATACGAAATTTGGGTAAATTATTTGACAATTTTTACTGCCGTAATATTGTATTTATTTGAAAAAACTCAACCGCAAAAAAGCAAATTAAAATTTGAAAACTCGGTGTTATTTTACAATTTAATTACTATGATTTGACGCATTTCCCAATTCATCACATGCAGTAATTAATAGCAGTCAACCTTTAAATAGACAATCAAGTTTGTTTGTACTTTTTTTCTTTGATTGCGCGTTCTCTCTCTCTCTCTCTCTCTCTCTCTCTCTCTCACTCTCACTCTCACTCTCACTCTCTCTACCTATATTAACATCGAAAATTGTGATGCTTGCAAAATATACAAATGTTTTTACGTAAATACTGCAATAAATTTTTATATCTGCGCGCATCAATGCATACGTAAAACTCTTCATGTCTCGAGACGTATATATAACTTATGCCTCAGTTTAAATCGAAAGCCTGTTTTTCTAATAATAGCTTTGTTTATGTTCAGTTAATTGCTTCTTCAGTGATTTATAACTGCATATAACTATTAAAAGCACTTCAATCCAACAAAATTATAGGTAATTTTAATACGTGTTTATGTTTATTATTGATAATCTTTAAATAGTTAAACGATTACTGTATTCTTTTGGCCATATTCTTATTCGAAGTTATCATAAAATTTATAGATTCGTGATAAATTATAGTTTTACTGTGAGAAAATAAAAAGTAAATAATGGGCACACGATCTTTAGTATCCGAGTTATTTGAAAAATGAGCAAATTAGGTGTTTCAAGACTAATCAAACTTTTTTGAGCTGACTTTCAAAGTTGACATAGTAATTATTGATTGCCATACACTTTATTAAAAAATGGTGCTGTTTATGAACAAGTTTATGAAATTGATTATCGAATTAAGTCGCAATTAAATATTTCTGATGATTTTCATTTCTAAATTTAATGAAAATTTATTTCTGTTTATAAATGGGTGATGGAGTACATGGTCAAAGAATATTAAAATAAAACAATTTTTGAATTAATTTAGTTTATTGCTCAAAATTTTTTTTACATAATTTCTTGTTATAAAGTTAACCAACTTAACGTAACGGACAATACATATTGCTGTCCAAAGATGGATCGGTAAGTTTATCGGCGAGTTTCCAATACCTGCATCGCACTATTCTTGCGGCCGCTTTTGGCTGTCGTTCTCGAGTGAATAATCCTTTCTTATTTCCAAGCACTCGGTAAAACACTAAAGTATTGAACGAAGCATTATTCTATGCGTTCAAACTAGAAAATAATTCTTACCTGCACTGGTCATAAAATCAGCGAAATTCCAGACATGTTCGCCAACAAAGAATCCTTCGGCTATTAGTTTATCAAATGCTTTGTGGTATTCCAATAAGAACTCCATCTGATAATCTTCGGAGAATAACCTCGAAGGATCCTATTTAAAACATTTCGTGCAGAAATAAGATAACATTTAGTTTTAATGGATGCAATTATTATAATAATTTTTAATTATTATCTTTTATAAATATAATAATCATATGAATGTGTGGTAATCGTATGAATACCGTATGAAGTCCAGCCACAGTGTCGGCTCCGTATTCTGAGATCATTATTGGTTTTCTATAAGTTTTGTGCCAATTTTCAAAATTGTTTATAACATTTTTTTGAATAGTTTGCGGATAACCAGTGTCGTTATACATTCCGTAATATCTGTTAATCATTAAAACATCCAATGACTGAACCATATAGTCATTATTATATTCCTGGAAAGTCGCAGCAGTGATCGGACGTGTTTTATCCAAACTTCTAGTGTGAGCGACAACTTTTTGGAAATAAGCTTCAGACGATTGATTCCTCGATTCTGGTTCATTCGCTATCGACCACATCACCACTGATGGGCGGTTTTTGTCTCTTTGGATGAGTTCAGTAATAGTTAGTAAGTGCTGAGTCAGTAAAGTATTGTCAAATGATTTTAAACCAACTGCTGGACACTCGTCTATCACAACAATTCCCTGAGCGTCTGCCTGATCCATCAATTCTTCGGAGTATGGATA
>JAQIVF010001439.1:0-14090 GCA_034698365.1 Steganacarus magnus | reverse complement strand
GAGGAAAATCCCGTTATTATCAAAGAGAAAATTCTCTTTATTAGTATCGAGGAAAATCCCGTTATTATCAAAGAGAGCGTGACACACAGACAGACAATCCCAAATCCATATATCTGACAATTTTCTATCGAAGTCAGATAAAAAATATTGACTATAAAACACTACATAAAAGTGGTGAACGTGTTGTAAAACAAACCAAACAATCAAATACTGATTCAAAATAATTAATACAAAGTACATCAACTGATAATAAACCATACATTTTAATTGACAATCAAAGCCAAACAAACGAAATCATAAATTAAAATACATTTATCGTTTTATGGTTTCTTTTTATTAAACAAGATTTAAAAAATTTTATGATTCAAAAAATAATAACTATAAATATATATTTGAGAAACGAATAAATAAATAAATAAATTAGATATGTATTCTTAGATAAAAACGCAGTAAGTGTAGTTGAAAGAGACGGTGAGGTAATAAGAGTTGTGTTGTATTAGGTGATGTTGTTGCATGTGGCGGTAGCGTTGAACTAATAAATTTAAAATATATTATATTTAATGTTCTTTGAATATAATGAAGAAATAATTATTAGCTTAATGTATATTTAGAGACGTGACCGATGATGATCGCCGATTTAAAATAAATTTACCGGTTAAGTTACACTTAAAACTGGTAATTACCGAAATAATACATATTTTATAGCTTATCTGTACATGTAGAGTTTGAGTATAAATAAAAAGAATAAGCTTAAGCGTGATCTTATTGAAATTGAGTTTAAGCCAGAGTAATAGATTTTTCACATTATGCATTATAATTTGCAAATTATTTGAAATAAATATAATTTGAAATTTTGTTACCATTTTATCGAAAATTTTTTAACATAAGTTCGAAAAGCTCAGCAATATGAGTTTGACCATTAGAATTCTGGGCTAATACTTAGAGCTTACTAAAACAGAGTTATCATGGAACTTTTAAATTTGTATCAATCTGCTTCGAGCTTCAAGATAGCTTTTTAATCTTCAGATTATTTTCATCATGAGCATAGATAAACGTTTAAGGTTAACTTAAAATTTACAGTATTATACTAAAAACTTAGTCAATTTAATATTAAACTATTACAATAAATATAAAATAACTTCAAATTACTAATAAATTGACAACTAATTATATTCCTTAAAACTTTATTATTATAATAATTATTTATGAGCAAAATTAAACAGTACAATCTAAATAATTTTCTCTTTCAGCGAACACAGACTGTCCATCAGTACAATTGTAGTTAAGCACTAAACTCTGAAACACAGCTTTGTTCGCATACAACCAATTCGTTTTGCAGTCACATTCCAATGACGTACCATTTAATTCAATTTTGTTACCAATTGCTAAAACCGAGTGATATATATTCTCATCTAAATATTTTATTTGTGTGTCGCGATTAAAATATAACATGATTACTCTATTAATCGTACTAAACGTTCCATAGGCAAAACTAAAATTAAGAAATTTATTTAAGTTTATTAATATAAGAGCGGTTGACTGAATATTTTATTACCTGTTTATATTTAGCTTTGGCATATCATTCAAATAGATTTGTAAAGTGTTGTTGGAATTTCTATTACGAAAACTGAATGCGTGTTCGGGAAAAGTTTCGATTAGTGGATTGTTATTAAGTCCAAGAATAGTCAAAGAGTTTAAATCATAAAACGCGTTATTGCCTAACGTTTTAAGGTGATTGTTTGAATCTATGCGCAAATATGTTAAACTATTGAGTGCAGTGAAAGCTTTGGATGGAATAGAGGTAAGAGATGTGTTAGAAATCATTAAATGTTTAATATTAACCATATGGTTGATTAAATCTAAAATGTTATTGTCATCAAGAATATTGCCACCACATGGTGTGTCAATAAGATAAAAATGAGTGACGTAACTATAGGTTGAATTGAACGCAAGTGTATTGATTTTTGTCAAATTAATCGAATACTGGATCCAAATACTCTCAAACGTTATATCATAGAACACATTCTCAACCAATTCATCAATCGCTTTGTTGAAATAAAACTCATTGAAGTGTTTTTCCTCATTTTTCAAAGCACTGCTTAGTGACACGAATATATTTCTCAGGTTATAATAACTCCTGCCATCACAGATGATAACATTAGTTTGACATCTGCAAGGAAGCAATACTTCAGCTGATGGACAATTGTCTGTTGTTTGAGATAAATAACAGCCAATTATAATGAATATATAAATCTCTGCGATAAAGTATAAAAAAATAATTTAAAACTAAAAAATTAAATTAAAAATAAATACACACAAAATAATTTACTACATACCAATTTTCATTTTTACTATGAGTATAACTTATTTTTTACCTTTAAGCAGTAAGTGTAATACGTTCTCTATTTATATACGATTCTTCAGGCCATCTGTTAGTATTCTTATCTGCTTTCAATGCACGCGTTTTAGTAAAGGTGTTCATGGTTTGGTTTATAATGGTTAAACCATGGTTTTGATGGGACTGGTTTTTTTTAAAAATTCCTTTGGATTTGTTTTGTTTAGGATTTAGAATTAAACCATTATTGAACCAGTAAACCATTAACTACATTTTTAACTGTAACTTTGTAATTTTGTTGACAATTTGACATTTTAAAACAAGTGAAAGTTTTATTAATACTTCGTTTAAAAGAAAATTTTAATTAAAATTTACATTTAAAAAAATTATTAGCTTTAAATAAATTTTTTAAAATTTATATTAGATGTTATATTTGATCCTATTAATAAAATTTTACATGAAAATTATGTTAATTGTTTAATCATGGTTTGATTTGGTTCGGAATGGTTAACAGTATAGAATTTTCGTTTTGAGTTGGTTTAGTTAAAATTTCTAAATGATAGTTTGGATTGGTTAGGTTTGCAAAAAATCCAACCATAAACATCTTTAAAATTTAGTATAATAATTTTTATCGTTGCCTTAATAAAAGAACTTTTTAAATCGTAGACTGTGTTCCCATTTATCTCCAAATCGCTAAATTAAAAATGATCTAAAATTTTTTAACCATCGTTAGCACAAATTTTATTTCTGAGAAAATCACATAATTTCAAACAGGATTAACGCTATATTTTTTATATTACACTGCGTGTACAATTTATTTTAGTTTACTATGCTTTGGTAAATCAAGATAAAAAAATACTTTAACATGCAAAATTAATTTCTACTAGTAATAGGATGTTAATTATTTGATAAAACAATAACCTTACTTTCTTGTTTAGCATATATTTTATCACTTGGAATTAGAGGTTGAAAAATATAAATTTTTATATTTCTCTCCATCCCGCAGATAGCATATTCAATTCCCACAGTTCCCACTCCCGCACAAATAAAATTTCCTTGTCCGCCGCACCCGCTTTCAATTCAAGCAAAATGCTGTTTATACATTCAAATTTCAATTAAAGTATAAAATTTTAAAATATTTAATATGAAAATTTACTTAGAAAATTTACGGTATATATATTGACAAAACTAGTTATTTTAATGGAAAAACCTAATGAAAATTTCGTGGGCCATGAATAATTATAAAAATTAAACGACAATTTTGAGTGCTATTTGTAATTTTTCCAACTATTGGGAATTTTCGGGAGTTTTCTGGAATCTCTCCCATCCCGAAAATTTTTTGATCTTTTCTATTCCCTCCCATCCCGCAAATATTTGAGGTGATCACACTCACTCCCGCTTCCAACGGATCCCGCTTACAACTACTTGGAATTGCAAAACAAATAATTATAATTATTTCTTTATTTTGCTAAAATATTTTAGACATTGCCATAAAATCCAAAAACAAAAACTTTTGAATCACTAATGCATAACGAATAGATAATAAATTGCATATGTTAAATAACTGCTCTACACTGCTTAAATACTAGCTATAATAATAAATCAAATTTTATAGTATTATCTCTTAATATATTTACTTAATGTTCTCATTCTGTATATCTATCTGTCTCTCTCTCTCTTTCTTTTTTTCTCTGTCTCTCCCTCTATCCCTCCCTCAATATTTGTTTATCTGTCTAAATTTTAATCTTTGGAACAAATCTATAAGCTTAAAGTGATAAATATATGCTTTACCATAGAATAACCTTAAAAATTTCAATGATCACTTAAAAATTTATATTCATATTTATCATTAAAACTAATAATTTATATATTTTAATAAATACAGAATTATCAACAGATTAATAAAAAGATAAAAATGTTTGAATGCATTATTATTTATCTAAATTTTTTGCTTACAAAGCAAAAAATAGATTAAGTTAAAGTTTAGAATTTTTATTTAAATTTTGTGAAGTAAATGGACACACAGTCCACGAATACTAATTTTAATAAAGCAGTGAAATATCTGTCTGCTTGTCTGTCTCCCTCTCTCTTCCACCCTTCCTCCCTCAATCTATTTGTCTGTCTAAATTTTAATTTTTGAATTAACAAATCCATAAGCTTAAAGTATTAAATATATGCTTTACCAGAGAATAACGTTCTTATTTTATCAAATAATTAACATCCTATTAGTTATCGAAATGAATTTTGGACGTAAAAGTATATTTTATGCTGATTTAGTAAAACAATGGTAAAACTAAAATAAAGCCTATTTAAATGCCTTAATCCTGTTTGAATTTATGTGGGTTTTCTCGAAAATAAAAATTTGGTGATATGATAGTCTTATGTTAATTATATTCAAAAGTAATATTTAATAAATGTCGCAATATGATCACTCAAAAATTTATATTCATATTTATCATTAAAACTAATAATTTTTATATTTTAATAAATACAGAAGTATTATAAACAGATTAATAAAAAAATAAAAATGATTGAATGCATTATTTATCTAAATTTTTTGCTTACAAAGCAAAAAATAGATTAAGTTAAATTTTAGAAGAATTTTAATTTAAAATTTATAAGGTAAATGGGGACACAGTCCACGAATACTAATTTTAATAAAGCAGTGATTAAAATTAAACAAAATTTTGTTTATTGATAACCTATGAGAAAGCAAACAGTAGGCGCGAGGAATCGAATATAAATAGAGAGAAACGTATTGCATTTATAACTTAAAGTTAATGAAATAAATTGTTCTTATAATAAAAATGAAATTTGGTATGTATTAAAGGATTTTATTTTAATTTTTTAAATGTCCTTTAAATTTTAGTAACTAAATTTTTTAACTTTAACGTAGAGATTGGTATAATCATCATTATTGGCTGTTATTTTTCTAAAACAACAGCTAAATGTCCATCAGCTGAAGTATTAATTCCATGCAAATGTGAAAATAATAATATCTACTGTGGTGGTAGTAGTTATTATAACCTGAGTAATATCTTTGAATCGATAAGCAGTGCTTTGCAAAATGAGGACAAACATTTCGGAGAGTTTTTTTTCAACAATACAGCGATTAATGAAGTAGTAATCAATGTTTTCTCTGACATCACGTTCGAGAGAATTTTGATTGAGTCTGCGTACAACTTGACAAAAATGAATATACAAGCGTTCACATCAAGCAATAGTTACGTCACTGAATTTCATCTTCGAAACACACCATATAGCTATATTACTGATATCAACAACATTTTCAGATCTTTCAATCAAATGGTTAACATTGAGACGATAGAGATTAGAAACACATCAATATCTTCTATTCCATTATTTGCTTTCACTGAACTAAATAGTTTAACAACTTTAATCATACACTTTAACAAAAATCTTAGATCATTCGGCACTCACGCATTTTATTCTTTAAATTATTTAAACGTGCTCGTACTCAATGGTAATCCAGTTGATTCTATTCCTGAACGCTCACTTAGTTCCAGTCATATAAATCCTAACACTTTGATCATCCATTTGGGTGATATGCCAAATCTGAATATAAACAGGCAAGTCTTAAAAAATAAATAAATAATATTATTAATAAAAATATGTAATTTAATTTTTTTAGTTTTTTTAATACAACGTTTAGTGGGATTGAAAGAATATTTATTTTGTATTTAACAAATGATACACAAATAAAATATTTAGACGAAAATCTGTTTAAAGAGGTGTTAACAAAAAGTAATCAAATTGATTTATCTGATACACCACTTGAATGTGACTGTAGAATGTATTGGTTGTATGACAACAAAGCAATTTATCAGAATTTAGTAAGTAACGCGTACTGCACTGATCATAAATCTGTGTTTGCAGAAAGAGAAAAATATATTGAATGTAAAGTTTAATTTTTTCAATACCTATTATAAGATTAAAATTTAGTAGAACATTATTTGTATAATTCTTGAATTTAATAAACAAATTAAACTTAAAAATTCTAATAAATATGTGTAAAGATAAAAAGTAAATAACAATATAATATTTTTCTTGCATTGCGTATTTAATCACGTGATCAGAAAACTCATCAATTATATGGTATATGCTGTCTACCTATGTGTTGAGATGTTCTACCTTTTTTCAAAGAGAATTTTTTTCTCATGAATTTAAATGTTTACATAGATCAATAAAATTGAAAAGTAAATAAGTTAATTTTACTTTCACTAAAAAATCGAAAAAAAGTAAGATATCAGGTACTTTGGTATAAAACTTTAGCCATCCACAGTGCTTTGCGCATCACATTTTCTGCGCTTCACAACTATTATTAAACTTATCACGTTTTGCAGGTACAGTAAAACTAACTTATAGTGAAAGTTGATATAGAAAAGCATTAACAATCTATTATGCTATAATGGGATAAAATTCGATTTTGTTTTAGCGCTCTATAGTTAGAAGGCTAATTAAATAATATATTTTTGTTGGAAAAACTATAAAAAAATTTCAAATACACATCGCAATAACAAGACGATGATTACCTAAATTACCTGAATACGAGTTTGGCCGTGTCATAAATTTTAAACAGTGTTAATCATCGAACACTGCCTTCCAATTTATTCCGTGAGTAAAAAAAAGCGACGCACATTCTTAACGTTACAGGAATTCAATATTTCTTTCATTGTTATTCTGCTGTAATTTGAGTACGCATTTCTTCTGTTATTACTAGAGTTTAAGTAAAACTAAACTAAATGATATTATTATCAAAAGATTATCGAGAAATAAACATTTGTTTGTCCGTTGTTATTGCAGCTTAAATATTTCGGTATATAAGCGATTGCAAAATACGTGTGGTTTTTGTGCAATTTTTTGAGTCAAAATTATTTCAATCAAAACATTTCTAGAAAAAAATGATCGCAAAATATTGTTATATCCATATTCAGCTTTCAGAACTAATATATGGATGAACACAGTTAATGCTTCTGGTTATTTATCTAAACTAGAGTTTATTACTGCACCGAGTATTACCGCACAACTGGCGGCACCAGTTATCGGTGACACTAACCTCACATTTGGTAACAACTATTTTATGAAACCGACGTCATATGGGACGGCAATAGTAACGGAGATGTGAGCGGTTTGATTTATGATTCGCAAAATAATATCACAAATATCAAGTATGAAGCAGAGAAAGAGTCGTATCAGTTTGTTATCGAACCAGACGTCTATAATATGATAAAACTACGAAATGTACGCACAAATCGCTATTTAACTTCATATAAAACTCCATTCAATGGTTTTGCTCTGTCATCAATTAATAATAAATTATTATTAATAACTCTCACATAAATCTCGCGTTTAATTGTTTTTCGTCTTAAAATTACCTGAATATTTATAATGGATTATTGAAAAATTTAAGACTAAAATAATTAATTAGTTTTATCTTTAATGTTGAATTCTTTAGATAATAATACGTTAATTTCAAAATTACGCTATAATATTTAAGATAATTTTATCTATTAATTTTGCTAATTCACGTTTAAATTTATTTTATTTTCAAAACAGATTGAAATTAAAAATTTGTTCAATTATTCAGTGCTAGAAATACTTCTAGTTAGGTTAAATAGAAATCTTAAAATAATAATTCTTAAACCTCTTAGTTTTTACGAAAATTTAATAAAAATTTAAATATCGTTAACAAATTAATTGTAAAATATTAATTGTTTTTGGAACGGATTCGATTTGCAAGTTTAAAAGCAAATATAAATAAATATTTGATTCATTAAAGTAACTAACATTATAAGAGTGATATTTCTTGATAGGAATGCCGGTGTGGGTGAAGTGGATGGTGTTGTTGTGGCTACGGATGTGGTTACGGTTGTGTATCTGACAGTGGTACTCGTCGACGTTGTTGAAGGCGGTGACTGTGTTTCGCTAATAAACTATAAATAATAGATAGATGTTGAACGATAGATAAAATAAACTAATAGTGAATCACTTATTGCATGACTAAGGTATAGATAAGTTGAAGCTGAAGGATCCCCGATGTAAATTGAATTGAGTGTCGGATTAAACACCAGTCTAAAGGTATTGTTAACTAAGTTATTGACAAAACATAACCATTAACAGTACTCTGATAGGAAGTTAGATAGCGATTTGTGCGTATGATTCGCAGTTTAATCATGTTATCGATGTCTGGTTCGATAACGAACAGAAACCACTCTTTTACTAATTCATCCGTAATGTTTTTTATATTTGCCTGATACTCAACAATCAAACCGTTTACGTCTCCATTACTATTGCTGTCCCATCGAATGTAGTTATTGGCTGACTCATACTTAAAGTAATAGTTGTGACCGAAAGTGAGGTTAGTGTCACCAATTACTGGTGGCGTTGATTGTGTTTGATTCGGTGCGACAATGAATTGTAATGACGTGAACGAAGTATCAGTATTAACGGTATTAATCCATAAATCAAGTCTGAAAGTGAAACTTGAATAAAAGTAAGAAATTGATGATGAATTAGATTATATAAAGGACAAGTAATAATTACTTGGGTGTATAACTGGACGAAGACTATTATTATATACATCGCTATTTGCCAAAACAAAACCAAATGACGACGAATGGTAACTAATGTATCGTTTAGTGAGAACATTTGTGATTTTGATCATTGAATTGACATCTCTCTCGATCACAAAAATATATGATCGTATCAGTGACTCGTTTGGGCTATTTGTTAGATTGGTTTGCGTGACATAAGCCAAACCGATCACATCTATATTATTGTTACCGTCGTATCGAAGATAGTTGTTGTTTGCAGACAGTTTAATAAAATAATTCTTTCCATACGTTAGATTAGTTTCGCTGAGATCTTTTATTTGAAAGAGTTCTTTCAGTTCTTCACAAACTATAAAATTATTTAAATTAATGTAACGTTTTTTAAAAAAAATCTAATTAAATATTAGAATAACAGAACTAAACAATACATTGCTTCCATAATTCTAGTAAATAGTTTCGCATACATTTTTGACTGACAATTAAATACTAATTATTTTTGAATTATGGTAGATTATATACCCATTATTTTATCTGTAAACCTAAACCTTAAGTTATTGTTAATCTTTTTATAATGTAATAATTTATGATACTGAAAATTAATTTGATTTTAGTTTTGCCATTCGAGCGTTTACTAGTATTAGACGACCATTTGTGTTAAGCATATCCAACGCACAACTTAAATATTTGGAAGAAAATGTTTTCGACACTGTTCTCTCAAACGGCAATCAAATTGAATTGCGTGGCAGCGCTACACCACTAGAGTGTGACTGCAGAATGTATTGGCTGTATGACAATAGAGATGTCTATCAGAGTTTAGTGCACAATGAAATTTGCACTGATGACGAGTCTGTGTTTTCTGACAGAGCAACATATTTTGATTGTAATGTTTAATACTGATAACAACAATAAAGTTTCAATAATAATTTTATTACAATTTTCAATTTGAAAAGCATATCTATAATCATTATTTATCGTTGTTTGTTAAAAGTAGTGTTTGTATAATATTTTCCGGTTTTTTAAATGTCTTTTCTTTTTCTTTTCTTCTTCCCATTGTGACTCACTGTTATGCGAAGCTTTCTTGTTTGTAAATAGAACAGAGTTCACTAAGTCTTATTTATTATATTAGAGGTAAAGAAAGATAACTGAATAAATTAGCAAAATTTATTCTTTTTATTATAAGCAAGAACGTTCACATTCATAGACAGCTCACTTTTACCATTTTAATTTAACAAACTAAATAAATAAAAATATTTATTGTTCAATTTTTGTAATTACACTCTAGATAATATTCTTAAATTAGTTTTTTAAATGGAATGTCAAAAATAGGACGCAATAAAATGTTTGACGCATCAACCAACTGGCTTACTGTGACTGCATGCTTAAGACATACCCAATGAGTCACTGTATATCGATGGTTTGCTTACAAAGACAAGTTGTTGCACCCTTGTTCAAGATGCAGACATTATCTTTCACATGTAAGTTTGGTGGAAATTCGATAAAAATAAAGAACTATCGGAAATATTTATCACTTCTGGATCAGATACATTGACAGTGTCAAAATTGTATTGTGAGCATAATTGTCACTGTTAGTGATAGATAAAATAAGTTTCAAGTTATACCATAAAAAATTCAAAACTATTTAATGATTAAAAGTAATTTTATTAGAAGAATATTTTTAAATATATAAGTTTTTATATAGAGAACAACATTGGATTGTGATATGAAAAGTATGATTCATATTGATTTACATCCATTAAACAGTAACGAGTAAAAATTAAATCTATTTGTGTTTCCATTAGTTGTGATACAATTGATAATTAAATTGAATTCGTTTTTCGCCATAAAGGATAATAATTCGATATTGATTTCGCACAATATATTAACATTAAAGTCACCAACAATTATTATTTTTTGATGTCTGATTTTGTTTAAGCATTGTTTGAGAGCATTTAAGAAGTAATCTTTTGATGACATCGCAGAGTTATAGATAAGTAGTATACAAGTGTTGTTGATTTCAAAGGCTATGCAATTAAAATAAGATGTCTTATGCTGCAATTTTAGTCCGAATAAAAGTTTAGAGCCCATTTTTGTGTAGAGCCCATTAGGATGGCTGACCATTAAGACAGGGTCCACATCTCCATGTGTTGGTCTGTTTCCTCTGATCAAGACACTAATACACGTTATTTACTTGTATTACGCTCTAGACGTGCAAAAATTCTGACAATTTCACTCCCACTCCCTCCCGCAATTAATAATTTAAATCCCGCGGGTCCCGGATTGCATTAGCCTTAATGTTGAGATTTTTTTCATTCCCGCACATTTCGCATGTTTTAATATGAATTATACTCCCACGGAATTCACACGGGTCCCATTTTGCACTCTATTACGCACTCTCGGCATTGGGGCCGAAAGGTCAGCGTTACCTCTGGTGGAAGAAGTACATCACTCAATTACAATCTGGTGGATCAGTTTGTCATTTATGGCGTCTATACCTTGTCTTTTATTCGGTATCAAACCGGTTACCCGATTATGCATTTATGGTTTTTTATCGGATTTCCGCAACCGTTTGTTTTCTTTTACTTATTTTATCGGTCGTCGTATAGGAAGATGAATCATAAAAATATTATGTGTTAACAATAATAAAGTTTCACAGAACAACAATAATAATAATTATGTCAAAAGAAATGTACAATCGGTTAAGAGTGGATTAAATAATGAGTATTGTAAAATTGATTGATAAAAAATGGCTAAAATGATGATTTTGTGTAAATGTATTTAAAGCTTAAAAATAAATTTAAGTATAATAAACACACGCTTAACTTTCTAATTAAAACTTCTAGTTAAATAGTAAAGTTATCTAATAATAGGTGGCAGCATAATTCACAAATTATTAAAAAAAACCAGGCACACAGACAACACAACACATTCACGTCCCAACAACTGTGTGTTTATGTTTTGAGCACAGTTACTGTGTCTGTCGTGTAGACTAGTATATACTACACTGCGAAAAAAATCAATACATATGTGTAACCGTATATATCTCACAATCCAGTGAAGAAAACGTTTGAATTGCTATCTATATGTGCTCATAACTATTTAATTAACACAACGAAATCAATTCACAGTAATTTAATTGCGCTTTTTTTGCTAAATTGTTGTGACAGACAAACGATGAGCTAAAAGAGTCATAAAGCGTCGCACGACGCGAACGTCAGCCACAAAACGCAATTAGACTCTGCTATCAATGAAGTATAGATCATTATTATTATTATTATAAATATTACTATAACCGTTACAAATTAGTTAATTGATTAAAAATTAATAAATTAATTATAGATATCGATACTTCGCGATAAATTGGACACAAAATTGTGCGCACTTATAATACTATCGCAAGAACTGATCGAATGTAAGGCACAGCGGGATCAGTACAAACTGATGGGCGAAACAGTTGCGCGATCAGTATTCGGTGCTCAAGTGGAAAATGGATGGCTTGGGACCGACACTGTCCGGCGAATATGACACGAGTACCACTCGGTTCAGAGCGAGCCGTTGGCACAACTGCTGATTACGCTCAAAGAGCAGAACTTGTTTGGTGATTGATTCTCGAGATCGCCGATTTGCGGATGATGTTTGAGGACGCAGAAGGTATGCGACAATATTTGTAACTATATTTGTTTATAATGTACTCACATATATGTGTTGACATTCATTTTTAGGTGACTTGAGGTTTGAGTTCGCGGTCAGATGCGATCGATGTCGCAACTCATCGACTCTGCGGCGTACGATTCGCGCGACCGAAACATCGACATCAATAACATTATCTCCGAACTGGAGTTCTACAGAAACAAAGTGATTCTGTTGGAGCGCGATCTGCAGTCAGTGCGGGACAAGAAGGAAGAGTGTGTACTGTCGCGCGATTCGTACAAACGGAAAGTGGATCGAATCAACGAAAAGCTTAACTCGTTTATGCGGAGCGTGTCGTCGAACAACAGTGACGACCATCGAGTGGTGGACATCGATTCGCTATTCATGGAGAATCGATTCCTGAAGGAAAAGCTTGGAAGCTTCGAAGAGGAGATAAAGATGATTAATATGCGGATGTCGAAGTATAAGGAGATTCTCGAGAAGAAGCGCATCGATTCGACAAAAAGTATACTGTCTTCGTCGACCAAAGAGTCGCTATCATCGAGTCATATGCACAACATTGGGAACGTTAACAGCGCGCGACAATTGGAACAATTGATCGCTACCGATGCGCTCAATAATATGGAAGTGTCTGCTAATAATTTATCGCAACTGAGGACTTTAGTTATTGCTCTTTTTGATGGTAATTATCTTTATCTGTTAGATTTTTTAAAAAAATTATTATAGATTTTATTGCAAAAAAAACTAAATTAATTTTCTCTCCGCTTTTAATGTTTAATCGATTATGAAATTTTTTTATCTAAGCATTTAAAATTTTAATATTGTCTATTGTTTCATAAGGCTATTAGCGCATAACTTAATTGTTTTGATTTATAAAATATGGCATATACTTTTATTTTATTAAATTCTCAATATAATATAGAGATGAGAGCGGACTCAGAGTTTATGTGAAATACTTGGAGCGAAAAATATTTAACTCGTCATAATTACAAAAAAAAACTTCAACTGTTGTTTCTTTTTTTTAATGGGTTAGTTTAAAGAATTTTTTTGTAATTGTATTTTATTTCAAATGACACTTTTGAAGTTTAAATATGAGTGTGTTTTTTTAATTTTTTGTGTCATTAATGTTTAAAAGTTTATTCAACTTTTGATAATTTTTTTAAAGTTTTTATAATTTATTCAAATATGTTGCTATTTTTAGGAGATTAAAAAAAATAGTTTACGAACAGATACCCAAAAAAAATGTTTTTATTTTCTGAATTTTTACCATATTTGCATTTTACACAGTTTTTACAAATGTGAAATATTTATTATTATTTTGTTTCTTTTTAATTTATTTTTTAAGAAAAAAAATTGTTAGTTTATATTTGTTATAATCTCTTTGTTTAATTTTTGCTGTATCACACATTATGGAAAATAATTTTTGGATAACAGATTAATTTAGTTAATTATATTATCATCAGAGATCGGATAATTAGGGTCAAAATTTTCAAAATTAGGGTAGGGTAATAGGGTCAAAAAATTATCAAATTAGG
>JAQIVF010001438.1:0-14090 GCA_034698365.1 Steganacarus magnus | reverse complement strand
ACATACACACACTTACACACACTTACATACACGTACATACACTTCCAAACACGTGCACACACGCTCACACGTACACACACATACACACACGCACACATACGTACACACATGTACACACACATACACACACTTTCACACACGTACACAGACTTACGAACACGTGCACACACACACACACACACACGTACACACTCGTGCACACACGTACACACACGTACACACACGTACACACACATACACACACTTACAAACACCTACACACACGTACACACACTAACAAACACTTACACACACACATACACTTACACACACGTATACACACTTACACACACGTACACACACTTACACACACTTACACACACGTACACACACTAACAAACACTTACACACACTAACAAACACTTACACACACACATACACTTACACACATGTACACGCACTAACAAACACTTACACACACTTACACACACGTTCACACACACATACACACTTACACACACATACATAAACGCGTATAGTAACACAGACTGGTGGACTAATTTTACAAATGTTATTTTGCGAAAACTAAAGTTTTTAAATTATCCTAAGTGTTAAAAGGGTGAATAAATTATCTGTTGGTCAAATATTTTTGTCTAAGTAATGGTCATTTTTGTTTTTCTGTTTTTAAGTTCAGTTAGAGTTTCGATTTTAAGTCTTTTTTCTTTAACAATGAAAAAAATTTTTTTAAAAATAATGAGTAACCGATTAAACAGAAACTGGAAAATATGAATCAACACATCGAAACAGATTGCTTTCTTGAAGTGTTAAAATTTGCTCAAGAACAAAATAAAGGAAATTATATTTTCTATGACAAAATGGTTTGTTTAAATAGTCGTCGACAGTCCATCCTATTTTCAAACGGACACAACATTAGCGTTTCAGCCTTTATTAAAGACTGCAGAAGAATTTTTCAAAAAAATGAAAATAATTTTCTTGTTGCTTATGGTAAGTGTTTTTGATAAATAATAGTTAACATTCTAATTTTAATTTTCTCTTGAATTTAGATTCTCAACTGAATCAATATAGCAAAACTGATGGCAATGCAAAATGTTTTATCATTTGGAAATTGTTTGGTAAATACCAAATGGCTGTCTACGAGTTTCAAAGTTAATATTAGCAAAGGTTAACAGCAATGAAAGAAAAATTGCTAAAACCCTAAAAATAAAAAAAGTTCCACTAATATATGGATTTCAATCAATTAAACAATCAGACTGTGTTTTCCGCAGTCTTAGATTTATGTATAAATTAATTATTAACGAGTTTAGCCTATGTAACTATAATCATAAAGTTTTTGACGTTAATAAGAACAAATTTGTTAAAAATTTGATTGTAAAAAAAATTTAATAAAAGCTTTATACTCTTGTGTACGGAATCTGTCATAACTGTATTTATAATTCTATAAACATATATATTGATATAGAAAATTTGACTTGAAATGCAGAAATGCGGTAATAAATAGGTGTGACATAGAAAATATCAAAACTAATTTCAAATTAACACGAAATAAATTTCAGCTACAATTTAGAGCACAGGCAGAGAGAGAGAGAGAGAGAGAGAGAGACACATAATATTATTAGAGCGTTAGTAAAGATAGCGAAGCGAGATTACAGCGCATAGTCTAACGTTTAAATGATTTCAAATGCTTTCAAAAACTCGATCAATAAAAAAGCAGTGCTATTCCGCGAGAAAACGCTTATTTATCGATGATAACGATTTGCCTTTTTTTTGCATTTTTTTATAGTGTCCGCATATATGCATAAATATCAACTTTTTCTGTGCATATAATATAGAGAAAATTTTTTTTGGTTAAATAAATATTTTATTTCGCATATATTGTAATGTTTTGATATAATGTTATTATTAAATCATTCAATTTAAGTGTTATTTTCCGACTCGAGTCTCTCTATTGACTATTTTGCGGAGAGAGAAACCTCTCTATACTAATAAACTGGAGTGAACTGCGCTTTTTCCTTATATTACAAGTCATGCATTTTAGCGAAATATGGCTGCACTGCTACAGCAATATGAAGAAAAAAAAGTTAACTATAGATTACGCTTTAGAGAAATTGGACGAAACACAACATAACATAATGTATATTAAAAAAAATTTTGACGACGCACTTGGACTTTAAGACTTGATTTTTTAAAAACGCCACTTATTTTGTAAAACTCGATAGTGAATTATGTGTTAAGATTCTCAACGCAAACATTACATTTTTTCACTTCGTCTCTGAGAAAAGGCCACCAAAATCGCTCATTAATTAATTTCTCAGTTTTATCCAAACCATTGTGACCTGACTTGTCGTGATATACGTTAAGTATAGTGATTACTAATTCTTTTGGCACAACTAATTGAAACCTATAATTGTGTTTTGAGCAGTGTTTTCTTTTGTGATAGAGTTTGTTATTCTCATCAATTCTAAATTTACAAAAAATCTTTTTGTTTTGCTTTGCATTTCCGTTTAATTTCGAAATAATATCCATGCAAAAACTATCATTATGTTGAGAATTAATGAAACTTTCTTCGCTAACGTGTTCTGGATTTATGTTTTTAACTGTAAATGTTTCAATAATTTCTCCGCTCAATTCCGGAAATAACGTTTCCAAATATTCAATACACTCATTATCTTCTTCTATATTGTTTCTATCTGTGTCCAAAACATCACATAAATACTCGCTAGAAATTTCTTCGACTGCACTGCTGTCTAAGTCAATAGAATCGCGTAATCTTGAGATTGCGTCGGCCATGTAATTGTCACGCCCCTTGACGTACTTTATGGTGAATTGGAACTCACTTAGCATGGAACTCCAACGCTGGATTCGCATATTAGTGCTCTGCTTGAGCTTATTTAATGAGGTTAAAGGTAAGTGATCCGAAAAAATAGTGAACTTTTCGAGAATCAAAAGTTTTCTAAATTTTTTCACTGCGAAAATTATACCAAAGAGCTCGCGCTCAACTGTGCTCCACTTCTTTTGACTGCCGCTCAAAGCATGATAAAAGAAAGTGATAATACCAATACGACCGTCTGGGTGTATTTGACACCAATAGCATAATCGCTCGCATCACTCTGAATAATTTTGTGGCAAAATTGTTGCGGATGTTCCAATATTGCGGGATTTGTTGCGAATTCCTTGATTTTATCAAAGCAATGTTGCTCTTTTTCGCCCCAATGAAAGGGTTCATTAGCTTTGGTGAGATCATATAATGGACGCATTGTATCTTTAATTTGCAAAAAATCTCGTATAAATGTAATCAAACCGCACAAAGTTCTGACTTGATTTTTTGTTTTCGGTTCTGTTAGTTTATGCATTGCTGCTATTCGGTCCGGATCTACACGTTTTCCATCTCTTGAAACTATAAATCCCAAAAATTTAATTTCCTCTTCAAAGAAATAGCATTTCATTGGATTTAGTTTTAAGTTGTTTTTGATTAATAGTTCGATGAACTCAATTAAATTGTTTAAATGCTGTAACATTTTTTCTTCTTCTGTTTGATTGCTCACGCCTTTATTAATGACAACCATATCATCGAAAAAATTAACGAACGTTTTTAATTTTATCGGTTGCATCACTTTATTTACAACTATTTCTAGTTCTGCTGGACATGGACTCAAACCCATTGGTGCTCGTTTGAACTGATAAAGTCCGTCCTCAGTGATAAAGCTAGTGATTTCTTTTGATTCTGGCTTCAGTTTTATAGCATAAAAACTTTTTGCCAAATCACATATCGATATATAGTGTGCACCATTTAAAAAATCGATGCAATCATGCATTATAGTTGACGGATAATTAGGTATTTTTATCCTTTTATTCGCTTCTCGAAAATCCATTACAATCCTCGGTTTAGACTTGGATTTCGTTTTTACAAGTATTACTGGCGCAGCTGTTGATGCACTCGAGTCTTCAATAATGCCCGCTTTTTTCATTTGCATCATACAGTGATTTATGTATTCCCTGTCATCGATATTATATCGTTATGGCCTTCGATGTGTCTGAGGAATGTAATCATATTTAATTTCCATCTCATAACCATCGATAGTTCCTATATCGTAAGCGTTTTTCGCAAAGGCGTCCTTATTATTCCATAAGGTTTGTTCAAATATAGGTCTGATAAATTTCGGAACCTTTTCCAGACTAAATTGATCAATAAATGTGTTGAAATTTTCATTATTATTGATTTTCGTTTCATCACTTAAATCGTAGATATTATTTGTTGATGAAATATTGTAAATCGTTTCAATGTATTCATAAGTGTTGTCAATAATAATATTTGAATTTTCTATACTTTGTTCGATTAATTTCAAATTTGCTTCTAAATTGTGATCAAATTTTGATTCGAATACTGTCTCTTTATTATTAACAGCACATATATCTTTAGCTGATTTTTCGAAGTAAATTTCATTTGTACCCATTTTTATCATTATGCCAAAAATTTTCATAAACTCCGATCCAAGTATTATCGGGTGTGAAATGGTATCTAATATATTAAATAACAGTCTCCGTTCCATTACACTGTTATTGATTATTGCAAAACATGAACCAATTGCAGGAACTTCTGAGTTAATGCCTTTCATTTTAACGTTTAAATTGTCATATTTTAGTCATAATTGTTTGACAATGTCGTAACGAATGACACAGTGTTCAGCACCGGTATCTAAGAGTGCTTTAACTGTTAAATTGTCGTTTATTTTAAAGTTGATAATTGGTTTCTCGAAATTTCTGACGCTATTTAATATTTTTGAAGGGTTTTCTGTAATATACGCCTCCTCTGAGCCTTCGACCTCAGATTGGCTCAACAGTTTAAATTACCGCTCGAGTTGTCGCCATTTTCTGAGCTGTCGCTCGAGTTTACAGTATCAGCTGAGTTGACTGCTGTACTGCTTGGTCTATTTTGAATGTTTTGCTGCCGCTGTGCAGCTCGAGCTTCGCGTTCTTTTCTTGCCTCTACTTGAGTCTTATTGTTCTTTTTATAAAAACAGTCGTTTTCCGTATGTCTCGAGCCTAAACACCAGTTACATTTCAGTTGATTTCTCTGTTGATTTTGGCTCGAATTATTAAACGCTGGTTTATTTTGACCAAAATTTCCGGTCCTATTGGGAGTGAACTGTTTGTTGTTCTTAATAATGTTGTTTTCCTTAATTATTTTACTTAAATTTTGGTTATAGTTGTCTAAATACAGCAAGTGATCGAGAAATTCCGCTGTATTATATTCATTTGATATAACATTTGGAGCGGCCATGCGTTGGATCTCAGGATTCATTTTTTCTAGTAAAATACTTCGGTATAACAACGTGTCTTCTTCCGAGTATTGCTCCAGTATTTTATTAAAACTCTTTAAAAATTCGGAAGTGTTTTTAAAATCTTCGCGATTCAGGTTCTTTAATCACGCTAAAGCCGTGATTTTGCCACTTTTCGAGGTAAACGTCTCGATAAATTTCGAGGAGAATGCCTTCCAAGGCATAAACCTATGCTCATCATAAAAAACTTTAAATTTATCGCTCAAATTAATATGGATTCGCGATCCAAGCATTTCCTTCCATTCCGTTTCTAGCCATTTATTGTAATTGGCCTGATTTTCAAAATACTCAATGTATTTCTTCGGTGGCGTTCCTAAAGTGAACTCTGATATGTGTTTGCTTATGTCTTTCTTTTGAGAACCGATTTTCTGCAAACTTTGCGTGAAATTAGTCGTTAGGTTTTGCAGAAAATGCTGTTGCTGTTGTAAAGTTTGGTTTAATAGATCAACTTGTGAAATGTTATGCATATCATCCATAAAACCTGGTGAATTTGAGAACCTTAATGGTTCTGTGTTTACTGGTATTGTCGAACCACATGTAGGTATACTAACATTTGGCTGATTGAGTATATTTGGATTTATTAGCGAAATATTAGGCATTCCAGGAGATGGTATTTGATTTTGAGATGTATTAAACATATTCATAAAATCCATTAATTTTGATAACATCTCCTGCCTTTCATTATCCGCTTTAAGTTCAGCCGCTTTTCTGGCGTCGGATTCTTTTTGCATCATATCCTGTAATGCTTTAACCGATGTTCGATCTTTTGCCATCAGTTTTGTTAAGTTGTCGACTTTGTCTGATAAGTCTTTGTTCGACTTCCCGAGGCTTTCAACTTCTTGTTGCATATCGACCTCTAGATATTCGGAACTATTTTCCAAATCTAATTTTTCGACTTCACTGAAACTAACGTTTAGGTTTCTTTTATTTTCCGTATATTGTCTCGTACGGTGTTGTTTAGGCGTAATGTCTCCTGACATACATTTACAAATTCAACTGTATATTTGTGACTTATAATCGACAAAAAGGCACTTCTCCACAAGTGAAAAGTGGTTAGACGGCCAAACGTGCTGATATCGATTGGCTGATGATAACCACAAAACTCGTTGTTTCTATTTTGGGGGCGGATCGCGATTACAGTCGGACTCACAGTCAAATCGAAGAGTTCAATGCTAGCCGGAGACTGAATTGATTGTTACAAACACTGCGTTACAAACACTGAATGTTTTACTGATTGTTACGTTACTTATCGTTGTTTTATTAATTATTTGTTTTATTGAAAACTACTAGATATTTATTTATTTAATTAATTGCGGACACGTTTGTAGTGTTAAGCAAATTTTATTAAAAATATTTTAGTAAATTTCAGTACAAATTTTATTTAATGTTGTTTCGTTGAGTTTTGAGTTATAACTGAAGTGAGGCTAAACTAATAGCAACAAAACTAATGATAAAGAAAATGAGTAATGATTTTTAATTAAAACTTCAACTTTGAAGTTAGCGATAAAAGTGAAAATACTTTTCTTGACTCAATTATGAGTCATTTTTCGAGATCTAACAATTGATGAGTAGTTTAGCGTTTAATAGAGATGTTGCACATCTCAACAGTATATAATTCTTAAGCATTATATTTAGGTATATCAGTAGTGATTTACAAAATGATGCGTAAAAAAACACTGCGAACTTTTTCTTCTAAAATACTTTTAAAAAACATTATTTTGTACCAAAAAATACTAGTATTATTTATTAAGTTAACTGTAGACTTTTCTTTACTTTGAATTATTGATTTAATGCCATCACTCAAGAATAAAAATAAAATAAGACTAAAAAATACGTTTGCATTTAATTGTATATTGAAATGGTTGTGATGAGCAGAAAAAAAATGTAGGAAAGCAGGGAGAATGGGGGCATTTATCAGTGTATGTATTTATAAGCGCATTTGGTTAAAGCAGTGCTTGAAGCTAGAAATAAGGGAAAGTTTTTGAAGGGAGAGATTACCAGAGTATTGTTGAAGTGAGTATGTGACCGATCTATGCGTGCCTGTAGCTCACAACTAGTACAACCACTACATTCTTCAGTACAATAAGTTTTTGTGTTCCGAAAAAAGTATTATTTCGTATAGGTTTTTATTACTTTAACTCTTAAAAGGCAGTCAAAAAGCGAAGAATGGAAAAAAATAATTCAGTGAAAGCAAAACGCATACATAACCATAAGAATTACATTATAATATAAGAAAAAACAACGTATTTTTTCACTGAACAGTTGCTTTTGTTAACTCATTTTATAAAAAATATAATAATAAGCTAATATTTCAGTTTTACTGCATAATAATGAGTTTAAAAGTGTTTTCTCATATAAATCTGTTTGCATGGAGTGAGAGCGCACACTTTTTTAACGATGCTATGATTATTTAATACTAAAGCTGATGATTTTGAAAATTGTTTTATTATTTAATGTGTTATTTATTATTTATTTATTATTTATTTATTATTTATTATTTAATTTATTATTATAATTTCATGTCATATGCCTAACTGTCTTTTCAATCGATTGATTAAAATTCAAAAGATTTTAATCGTTTTTTATTTTTTGGTTATTACCTGATTAAGCGATTTACCTAGTTATATGCAGTAAGATATTGAACTTGAATCCAATAAAAACCTGTTTTTCCTCGTATAGAATTATTTTTAAAAATAAGTATTAAAAAATTTAGTGTTACGTAACCCAACATAATAATAAAGCATATTAAATATTTAAAGAAATAATTTTATTTCTCAGTTACAGAAAGGAAAACTGATACAACAATTTTTTTTAATCAAAATTAATTTTTATTAACTTTAAGTTTTTTAGCGTTATTACAAATTTCTGAATAATAGGGAATAACATATCTATGAATAATAATTAGATTATAATAAGCAAATAAAACTGTTATAGAAGGGTATAGTTTTACAATGTATTCTGTGAAATCTTTCGAGATTAACAAAACATCCTTAATTTCTTCTAATTCAAATCGAATTAGAACGCCATTTTCGAAATCAATACACGTAATCTACGATGAATTAACATCATACATCATAGAAATCACCCATATAAATATACTTTTGTCAAAGGGTTCGTTTGCGTAATAATAGCAGTCCAATTCGACAATGATACCCATTTCTATGAATAAAATAAATTATAAGCAAAACATTAAGTATAATGATTAAGTATTTTTAACTTACTGCAAGCGTTTATATATTATTTTTTCTATCTTATTATGACTGAAGCAAAATTAAGACTGAGTTAAGTTTTAGAGTTGGTATTCACGACACTAACTGTGAGCTTAATATTGGTGATTTTTGTTAGAATTTTTGAAAACTATGCTATTAGTTAGTTTTTGTTTAGGTTACAACCCTAAACTATTCTTCAAATATATTCAAAACATTATCAAGAATAAAAGTTCACAAATATCTTGAAGCTAAATATGCTTTAGTTTCAAAGTTCAAGGCTAATGATCACGAAAATAGTTTTAAAAGTTTAACTGGAATTCTAAAAGCACTGAAATGTTTCTGAATTTAATATTTTGTCCTTGAATTTTATTTACATTTCTCAAGTTGAAGGTTAACAACTATTAGATTTTAAGCACATGCGTGTTTTTATTTAAGTTATTAGTGATATATTCAAAGGTTGTCTTATTTCTAATTTGTAGTAATAATGATATCTAATACTTCTAATTATAACTTAGCGCTAATATCAGATTGGAAATTAATATCTAAAGGTGGTCAGGGTGAGATGTGGAGTGGAAATGAGAGAAGATTATTGGATAATCATGTGTTTCTTTATACATTTGCTTTTAAATTTTTTAAAAATTCAGTTGATTTTCACAACGAAAATCAAGCTAATAATTTTCTCGGTAAAAATAATGCAACTGTAGAAATAATAAGTTCGGGAAAAGAAAATAGCAAATACTTTATTGTCTATGGTATATATATTTTTTGTCTATTATTGTCTGGCAATTAATAATTAATTTTAATAATATAGTATGGTTACAATTAATAATATTGAATAGTATAACGAAAATTGATTTATAATACAATATCAAAATAATTTTATATCGGTTACATAACTTGTAGTTCTTCAACACATATTGGATTATATGGCGAACTAAGCATCTATTTTCTGATTATAATAGCAATAAAAAATATGATAACGAAAATTAATATCACAATGACTGTGATAATTATTGTTAAATAACACTTTAAACCACATTTCATTTCATTCTTCAATGATATTAACCAATCAAAGCGCGCAATAATAGAACAGCCATTTCTATAAGAATACCATAACTTGAACCGATCACCAAGATATTCAATTCGTCCAGGAATATAGTTCTTAATATTGGAGGATAAACTTGTTAAAATAAGAATTATTATCTTATTCAAAAAAGTTTTAGTTTATTATTAAATATAAAGTTCAAGTAAAAGAATGAACTAATAATGAGTTTTTATAATAAAACGTCATTTTTGAAATATAAAATTGAAATTCTTGTTAAAATACTGGCGCTTTTGAATTTAAGTACTTTTTTCAAGCAATAGAGTGATTAATGAAAAGTTTTAAAACTAAATATTAAATTTATAATGAAAAATTTTACTTTTTATATTTTCAGCGGTTTTGCGGATTCAGCCTAGGTTTTATGGTTTATTTTTTATTTTAAAATAAGCGGTTCGGTTCGGTTTCACCGAACTTAAACAGACGAAAACTTTATTAATTTCTAAAAAATAACTCATTTTCAAATAAATATTATTCAAACTGGTTTTCAAAACATAAATAAGCAAACATTAAAAAATTATAAAAATTACATATATAAAAAATGTATACACGATTATTATTTGTTTTTTAATAATATTGAATTTGAGATACAATTGATTTGATAACTCGTATTCGACATATATATCCAAATAAATAATATCATTGTATTTTCAATTTACTTGAAACACTTTACATAGAAAAAGAACTAATTGTTATTAAATATAAATATTAAACATATGTAAGAGAAAAATTCAAATAAATATATCGAAAGTAAAAACAATTACATTTAAATTAGAATATCGGTTATTTTTCAATGGATTAATTTTCTGAAAATGTTTCCAGTTGTTGAGTAAAAATGTGATTATCTCGCGAACTAATCATCGATTTTCTAATTATAATTACCACCAAAATTATGATAACGAGTATCAGAATCACTTTTACTGTTATAAAGATCGTTGAGTAACATTCGGCACATATTGACTCATCAACCGTTGTTGATATTAACCATTCAAGTTGTCGAGTGATAGAAGTATTATTTTTGTAGGCATACAATAAAGTAGGCGACACTCCATCATTCAGTAATAGAATTCGTCCAGGAATAGAGTTCCCAATATCGCGACCAACATATTCATAGTCAGTGTTGCTGTTGCTGTTGATGTCTGAAATGTAAACCTCACAGCCAACTGCGTTAAGCGGAAGTTTATCGTTAGACGCGATCCATTTTAGTTGACATTTGTGAGGATTTGTTAGCACTTCGTAAGACGTACTGAAATGTTATTTATAAAACTGAAATATAAAAGAAAACATAAATTCCACTGCCTTTCTCTAGATTGCCAATAATATTTAAATTGCCAAAAAAATTATCATCGATTCTCGTTCTCGCGACGTAGTGTTTGCCAAACGAACGCACGGCGTTATCAGGAATAACACCATCGCTACTTTGCACCCATTTTAATGGACAAATTGCGTGTGAATTAGGTATAATCGAAAAACTGGTTAAAATAATTAACATAAACATAGTTTAGTAATTTTATGACTATTTGATGCTTTGAAAGTTTAAATGTAACGCGTAATTTGACAAATATTTTCGAAACTTGCAATTCGATGTCTCGTTCTTTAGTTCACTTCACTAAATATGCAATGAGTAATGCTTGAAATAACATTAGTTTTTATTTCATTAGAAAAGCAGCATTTAATTTCATTATATATTAAGCAAATCATCAACTATTTTGTTTATTAAATGATTTCCTGTCACACAGATATTTTAATAGAATTATTGTATTTCAAAAAATGTTGTCATATTATACCAGTGTTTAATTTTTAGCTATTTATGAGTCTTTGATTTCTGTACAATAATTCAACGTATCAGTAAATATTAACATTTATAACAACTACTGATGATGAGGTTCGGGTTCAATTGATTCTGATTTAAACCCGAACCTAAGTCTGAACCTGAACCTGAACCTCTCTTTAAGAAAGTGAATCTCGAAACTCTGTAAAACTTAGAGCCTAAACCCGAATCAGAACCTTCTACCTGTGATGCATAATCAAATTATTACAATAATTTTCAAACACGCAATTCGGTGTCTCGTTCTTCACTTCATTTCACTAAATATGCGATGAGTAATACATAGTTTTTATTTCATTATTAAAATCAGCGTTTTATTTCATTAATAAGCAATACATTCGTTATTTTGATTACTAACATGATTTCAATGAAATATTTTTATTTTAATTTCACATCGACCTAACAAAACATTTAATCAATTAATTATAAAATTTTGTGAAAATAAAAAGAGATCAAAAACAACTTTTAATAAAATAATATTTAATTCAAGAAATGATTAATGAATTGACGTAAAAATTATGTAATTCAGTTATTATGTGTGTGTTTTGGTTTACAATTACATAGAAATACTTAAATGCATAAAAACATAGTTTAAAATAAATTCATTCTGAATTATGTTTAATTTGGCGTTAAATTGATTGTGTTAATTGTTTTTAAGTTAAGAATACTAAAAATGATTATAAAGGTAAATTATTCACAAAAAATTCAGATCACTTGTATGACATTTTTTGGATAATTTATCGATTTTATTCTGCTTCTGTTGCAACTCAGATAATTATCTCTATTTGTTGTAATTATTGTCATTCACTTTACTAACATATTTTAATATTTCATTGATTTTTTTGATGGACTCTTTATTCATCATAAACCAATGGTATTTCACTTTTTGTTTTTTAATTGGTTAATACACATTTTTGTAATTGTAAAAATCATTCTAATATATCCCTAAATCTTAAAAATGTTAAAAATTTTAGTTAAATATTTGAGTAATTATTTTAACGATTTATCATAAATATATATAAATAAATATCAAGTGATTTTAAATAAATATTTTGTGACCACTTTGTGATGATTTATATACTTAATAATGCTAACAAAAAAATATTAGTATAAATACAACTTATAATGTGATATTATCGCAGTTTAATTACTTCGAAGTCTAACATCCGATTTTGAAGTTTCGCCGCCATTCCTACCACTACTTCTATTGGCCAAACATGTATCACCGAAAACAGTTATATTTGCTTTTATCATTATTAATAATGCCAGTAACATAATAATAAAGAAATCCTGAATCGCTGTCACTGTTATAAACATCGTTGAATTAGTGTCAAAACATTTCAAGATTACTGTATTATTAGACGACGAATTTTGTGCGAAACCTATGAACGAAGACGCCAGCCATTCAAACACATGCGTGCCTTTAGTGCCATTCGCGTACGCGTAATACAATTTGAATCCATCGCCAGTATTGCTATCGACTATCTTTCCCGGAATATAATTTTTGATATCCCGACCGACATATATGATGAGCTTCTCTTCTTCGAGTCCAGCTTCGATCGCATTTACAGGTATTTTACAGCACGATTCGCAAAACTTCACCCAATTTAGAATACATTTGTTCGGATTCGTTAGCACTTCGTATGTTGTCATGAAGTGTTTGCCATAAATCTCCACATAAACACCGCTATCTTTCTCTAAATTTCCCGGAATTAAATGTTTATCGACTTTACTTCGCGCCACATAGTGATTGCCATGAGAATGTACCGCATTTTCTGCTAATAAACCATCGCTACTTTGAACCCAATTTAATTGATAAATTACGTGAGTTAGGTGTGGCAGACAATTAAGTGGTACTCAATAAAATAAGTACGAAACTTAACTTTATATTCATTTATGTTTATTGCAGTTTTTCGTATAAAGTTATCATTGAATATTTCTAATGATTACACAGTACTCAGTGAATTATTACAATCATCACATTTAGCGTTATTTACGAAATCAGATTAACTAAAATAATTTGTGAAGCAAATATAAGTTGTGTGACGCGGATATTGATTGACGATATATTTTGAAGTTATTATTTAGTTAATTAAACTAATTATTTTTTATATACCTTATCGAAATATTGTTGTGAATGATTTATTTAAAGGAATCAATATTATGAAGCAAATTTACTTCATAACGAGAATTTCTGATTTACTAGACCCCCACTGTGTAACTATGGATTAAAATGTGATGTTGCAGTAAAGTTCATAGATATAGATAGTGATGGGAAAAAGCTCAATCTGAGCTTAAGCTAGCTTGAGCTGAGCTGAGCTAGAAGCTTGATTTTTCATGTATCGGAACATAAAGCTCAAGCTTCAAGCTCACACAATTTCACAAAGCTTGGTACATCGAGCTTATTGATCTTATGGTTATTAAATATTTGTAATTTGCTCTATGCCTTGTGCTTATATAGATTAAATGTAATCATAATAATGAAAAATAGTAAATTTAAATGCATATATTTGGTTTGTATAGTAAAATTACTTAATAAAATAATTTTTTATCTGACTTCGATAAAATCAAGGCAGGTATATGGATTTGACATTGTCTGTGTGTCTGTCCGTCTGTCT
>JAQIVF010001437.1:0-14091 GCA_034698365.1 Steganacarus magnus | reverse complement strand
ATACATTTTTACTAATGAACACATTTTAATAGTTTTGGTTTTTGTAAAATCAATAAATCTTACAACTTTTTGCAGTGTTTGAACTATAAATACTACAATAGTATAGTAACAGTTAATACTTCAATTGGATTGAAATAAAGTACGGAATTTAAGAACCACCCATTCTATAGATTAGGCACACGTGTGAACTAAATATAGTAATCTAAACAGTTATTGTGTGCTTATTTGTTAGCAATCAATGTTAATCCTATTAACCTCTAAACTTTATCACAATTGTTTTAATAGTACAATGACCGTAATATTTAATATAAAATACAGTTCACTAAACTCATGTTTATTTAAAATACTATATTGAGAAAAATTTAGAAATTATATGAAATAGTGTTGAAATTGATAATAATGTCAAAAAATATTACCAAAAAATGTCGAAAATCTAAAATAAATTATTACTGGTTAATCAATGCTATAATAACTATTAATAACTCTATAATTTCATTAAATGTAACCAAAACTAGAAGACAATGTCAAACTTTAAGGAACTGAAAGGGGTTTACAAAAGATATGGAGCGAAATGACTGATGAATTCTAGTAATACATCAATCGTTTAATCTCTCTAATCTTAATTCTCGAAAATATCTGAGAAAATCAAATGCTTCAGTGTTTATTTAGTACGTATTTTGACCCTAATTTATTGTTTGCCATATACAGTACTTAATCTCATTTCAATAGTAAAAGAAACATATTTTAGTTCATGATTTTGAACAGAACTCGCATAAATATCTGTGAAGAGAAAGTGTTTAGCATTTTATTGATAAAAGTGAATTATAAGAGTAATTTTATTCTAAAATTTTAATTTTGGTTCTAAAAGTGCAAGACTGCTGCGAACATAACAAATTCTATTAAAATGTGTTCATTAAAATACATAAAGTATAGTAGAGATAGTTTTGATAGATTTGGTGATGACTTGTGTGAAGAAATATTGCGTTATTTGCCATTAAGTGATTGTTTTCAATTGCAATGCGTTAACAAACAATTCAATGCATTCATATTTAATAAACAAACGAAAATTACATTAACAGCACACAACACCAACATTTCGTCGAAAATTAATGAACTAATTGTTAGAAAAAGTAAAGCAACGCGAAAAAGATTTTTTCCAATTTATGTTATACGTAACCAATTATTAAATTATGTGTTGAATAAATGTGTGAATATTAATGACATCACTATTGAAGGCTCTATTACTATTACCGAAAACACACTCAAAATAATTAGCAAAACGTGTAAATATATCAAACATTTATATATATATATATTGTTGGCAATCATAACACAATTAATACATCACTCGAGTGTTGGCGACAATTTGGTGAGAATTGTCTTAAAAATCTGGAATCACTTTTCTTTGATTATCACTCCACTAATGAAATATATTTCGATATAATACGAACATTACTTCAATTCACACCGAAACTTAAATCAATCGATTCTATCTTTACTTGTTTTCACAACACTTTATTTGATTCACTTATACGACTAAATGAACAACAATTATTGAATAATATTGAATGTGCAAAATATTATCGTTTGAAGGATAAAACGTTTATAACATTTGCTGAAAATTTCAAACATCAGATAAAAAAGTTATATATCATCATTCATTGCAACGTAAAATTTGATTTAATGGTATATTTGGCAAGTTTTGATAAACTAGAATATCTTAATTGCTGTTTACTTGACGACAGTGAACCCAAACACGCGAATGAAGTGTTAAAACAGATTGGTTTAAAATGTAAGAAATTGAAAGTTTTAGGGATTAACAGTTTAAATTTACCACCATTTGAGACTTTTAATGGTGGATTTAAATCACTGGAAAAGTTGAAAATCATATATCACTCGAGTGTAGATATTTCCATATTGAAAAATTGTGGTCACTTAACACATTTGATGATAGAATGTCTAAATATTAATGAAAGTGATTTCGAAGACATTCACTTATATTTACCACAATTATTTTCAAGATTCAAGATCTAAAACTAATCCAGAAACTATCAATAAATTGATGCAACATTTGTCTAAATTACCGAATTTATGTGTTTTAAAGTTTCCAAACTTTAGTTACCACGACAGACACAATCCTATTATTAAAGATAGTTTAATATCATTTATCGACAATTGTTTAAGTGTTCGCACAATTGGTTTTATCCTAAATATTCAACGATCGATGGAAATATTGTTTTCGCAAAAATGCAAGAGTTTATCACAAATAAAAATAGAAAAGTTAATATTAAAAATTTAAAAAATTAATTTTATGACATTGAAAGTAATTTTATAAAATCAGTGTAAACCGAGTTTTTCACAAACTTGTTCGCCGATTGCATTGATTCTCATTTTTCGATGAATGTATACATTGTTTGTGAATTGGCGATTGCAAACCATCGCCAATACCCAAACAGTTTAGTGTTTAATAAACAAACAAAGATTATATTAACCAAATATAATTCTGAAACACTAGTTTCTGAAACTGATAAAAAATATATTATTAACAAATTGATTTGCAATAATAATGTTAACCCTAAACATTATATAATTAATAATTTTTTATTAAATTATGTGTTCAATAAATGTGTGAATATTAATGATAGAAGCAGTTATAGAAACTGTGGTTAAATGGTATAGTTTAGAGAAAAACATCAAATATAAAAGTTGTAGACAAAGATTGTCGCATAGTTGTGAAAACTATTAAAAAACTATTAATTTTATCATTAATATTAACAATTTTATAAGAGTTTTAAGGTGACCACAACAAATTTTAAAAGTATTTTAGCGCACATTCTGCGCATGAGCCGCTTTTATTCATATTAGACTAGTAAATGGTAAAACTTTCCAGGCCCGAGCCCGACTGAACTTGTGAGATGCAAACCCGACACGAGCCCAATGGGCTTGAACCCGACCCGGCCCGGCCCGACAGAATTTTTTTGAAGGCAGAAATATTTATACATTCATAAATTTTCCCAAATATAGTTTTTTCCACAAAGACTATTTAGATTTATTATTTAGCATTCAGTTTTAAATAATTATTGAATTTTTTTCATTTTCTCATTTTATGTTTTAATAGTTTTTGTAAAATATTGCTGACTCTTTTTAAATTTTCTTATAAAAATTAAGGTTTTCGCAAAAATTTTCAAAACCCGACCCGAGACATTTGTCGGGTACACGCGGGCGGCCCGACTTTTCGGGTACCCGTTTACAAGTCTAATTCATATAATAATAACAGAAAAAATAATTAATTTAATAAATGGGAAAATATAAAACATTTAACAATAAGCGCATATTTTAATGGCGTTACACTTAAATGTTGGCGACAAATGGCCGTAAAGTGTCTTAGAAATCTCGAAACTCTTTTCATAAACGAACGCTATTTTGTGAATCAAGATTATTGCGTGAAAATGATCTCATCGCTACTCTTATTTAAGTCTAAACTTAATTCGTTAAAGTTTAGAAGAGATATGTTTTTCTTTGATACCTGTTTTCAACACCACAAACACCAACTATTGAATAATGTCGAACCAGTGTGTTATTGGATGAGCGATAAAAGCATTGTAAATTTCAACGATAGTTTTAAGCATCGTTTTAAGTAATTATATGTATATATCAAATTCAACGCAAACATTGATTTATTGAAAAAGTTGACCGAATTTAAAAATCTAGAGTATTTTTCTAGCCATTTAAATGGAGTGCGAGACAACAATATTTGTATGGAACCATTAAAACTGGTTGGTTTGAAATGTACGAAATTGTGTGCATTAAATGTTGAATTATTATTATTGGTGTCCTTTTTTCAAATATTTAGTGAAGGATTTAAATCACTTGAAAAGTTAATCATAAAAATCAGACCAATGCTCGACGAAAATATTGCTTTACTGAAAAATTGTCACCAATTAAAACATTTAAAACTAAATCAAACAAAAATCGATGAAACGTGTTTCAAAGATATTCAGTTATATTTGCCACAATTAAAGTAGATTAGTTTCGTTGGTAGTTATTTAAAAAATAAAGACAGTTCTCACAAATTATTGCAACATTTGGCTAAATTACCGAATTTATGTGAGTTAGAGATCGATAGATATAAAGACCTTCGACAGAGAAATTTCGATAGACATTATATTACACTAAATACCGATAATGTAATATCATTTATCGAGACTTGTCTAAGTTTACGGAGAATTTACTTCAATGATGGTTCGTACACTATCGACAAAATCAAAGTACAACACTATTTATCGCGTAATAATAGAAAAGTAGAAATTAAAATATGCCTCTCAAAGCCAATTAATACAATACTAAATACTATATATTAAGATTGATAATTTGTTAATATCTATTTTCAATCCTCTATCAATATGTCTAAAATCTCTGACAACAAGAATTAAAAAAATTTATGCTAATAGAGTATTAAAATATTAAACAATTTAAAACTTAATAAATCTAATTTTGACCTAAAAATGTCCTAATAAACCAAATATTTTAAAATCACGTTGTAATTTAGCGTTTATGTTAAATTAAATATTTTAGTATAATTTTCATTTTATTGTACTTTTAAAACAAAAGTAAAGACATTGCCATTAGTGAAGTCCATTAAAAATAGTGCCCTATATTGACATTGCCATAGTGACCAAAATCCACTTCAATAGCTTTATATGCATTCAAATTGGAAATGTCAATAGAGGGCACTTATTTATTTTAGAGATGAGAATTTATGCTGAGCCTAAGACTTGTCAAGACTTGTAGATGTCATAGCCTTTAAGCTTAGGCTGATAAAAAATAGTAGGCTTAGTTTTAGGCTCATCCTATGAGTCAAAAACTTAGGCCGCCTGTTTAGGCTCTCAAAAAATTTAAACGCCAAATACTATTGAAATTAATAATAAATTTTAATGTTAAAAATTCTTCAATTAATTTAAAATTGAATACAGGTAATGTATATTTCAATTTAAGTGTCAAATCACTGAAACATGAATTTTTTAATTTTAAATTAATGAAATTTTTATACTATATTTATTTTTTTGAGAAATTACGATACAGAGTACAGCCTAGAGGTTAGGCGGCCTTTTTATAGACAAGTCTGTTAGAGCCTAAGCCTAAAATGTTTCAATTCTTAGGCTTAGGCTCAAGCCTACAGCCTATGAAAAATGTAGGCTCAAGCTTAGGCTCATCTCTAAACAAAAGTGATATAAAGTATAGTAAAGTTGAATAGGATTAATGTGCGCATAGACTTCAGTTCATTTAGATTACTAAGACTAACATAAAATTGCTATAATAAATTGACAGCTGTTTAATGAAAACTTCATTACTTAACATTCATAATAAAATTTAATAATTAATCTATTTTGTGATTCCCCCTAAGAAAATCTGAGCGCCGTAGGACCTACGGCGAGATACGGGCGGAAGCCGGTGAGACTCCCGCCCGAACCTCGGGCGCTCATATATTATCCTTTGATTACTTGGTGAACAGTGGTGTACATTCAGTCAATATCCCAAATTAAATCTAACTTTTTAATAAAATAATAAATTTGCATTCATTAATACCTGAAAAGTAATATAATATGTATATACAGGTTTTCCTTGTATCAACTGTCTAATTATCACAATTAATTTAATTTAAAAATATTTTATTTTAAAGTTGTGTGGTATTTATTTTAAAACTCAAAGTGAATCAAAAACTTAAGAATAGAATTTCAATTGTAATATCACTGCTAGAAATGTGAGGATATATCATTTTTTTAAAATCTCGTATACTTAGTCTTAATGGTAATAAAAACCTAACACTTCATTATTATATATCACAAAGCATTTTAAATTATTACTATTTTCATGAAATTATAAATTTATGCTAAAAATAAAATGTTTTACCTAAATATGAAACTTATAGCATTAACATGTGGTGAGTAATGAATGAGATATATATATAAATACGGATGTATGGCTTATTTTCTTAGGTTTAATACAATTTAAAATTATGTATATATTATTGATTTCGTCTAAAAATGGTACAATAAATAATTTATTACACACCCTTTCGTACATCACTTTGCAGTAATACGTGAATTGACAGTTTATGTTTACAGCTTATTCTATATTTATGAAAATCATTAAAAACTATTTTATAAATTATAATTAGTTACCGAAAAAGTGAATTTCTAGAAAAAAAACCCTGATTTAAATGTGTTATGAAACAATTTAACTAATTTTTATAATAATAAATATTTTGTAGTGTTTTATATGTGCGAAGATATCTCAACAAAAGTTATGGAAATCGCTGAATACGCAAATGTCACTCTAGAAACATGTGGTTTAAACGCGTATTCAGCAAAACACACTCAAAGAAAATGTTTTAAATGGCATCAAACGATTATGGAAGAGATGGAAACACTAAGAAGTATCGAAAATGGACGGTACGCTAAACTGGGAGAATTCCCATATACCGTAATGATTGAGTTTTGGAAAGAGTGGACGGGGTATGTCATTGTGTTTTAAATATGTTTATGAGTAATAAATATTGCATAATTTTATCGCGACAGTAATACTAATTTTAAGACCTTATCCAAAAAAATCTCTAAACCAAAGTACATATATTAATACCAAACATGCGCATAGGGTTGCAAATCGAGTGATATCTTCTTTAATTAGACAAACCGGTGAGAATGTTAATACTTTATCCGTAAATTGACACAGAGATCTATCGTATCCCGGAAATCAAGTAAACCTATAAACATTAGAGTAATGACTGATCAACCAGTGATTGTCTATTTCCAGATTTTCAGTCAAACCGAGAATGGGATTAAATCTATTACAGACAATACAAAAAATATGGTACAAAATAAATACTTAAATAAATGTTTGCATTTAATTTGTTGAATGAATAACAGAAAATTCGATGTTCAAGAAGAGGAAACACCAAACGTTTCGTTGTGTACGGGTGCGATCATTAATAGTTATTGGGTTATTACTGCTGCGCACTGCGGATACGAGTAAATTAAATAACTTTCAATTATTTTTAAATTTAAAAAGAAAAATGTTAATATTTATGATGAATTGTTGTGTTAAATTTAAAGTTTTAACGAAACAACGGATGTAAGAGTATATGTCGGAATCACTGATTATCCGACAGACAGGAGAACCGCGCCGTATATTAGTGCCGAACACGTGTACAGACCCGAATCATACACCGGTTATTCACTTTACGATTTCGCTTTAATCAAACTGACACAACGAATTCCGATCGACAAAAGCAATGCAAATGGTGTTTGCTTGCCGTCACGAAATTTTACAACGTTTAACACAAATCAGACAGTGTTTACTGGTTGGGGTTATGTGAACAATAACCAAACCAATACGAACTCATTGAAAATGACACACATGGAGTTGAATAGTGTCCGTCACAATTCCGTTCGGAAGCCGTATATGAAAATTTTAGGACATGTGAAATATGGTCACACATGTACTGTAAGTTCTGCACAAATTATCTTAATTTTATAAAATATTCTTCTAAAAAAACTTTTTTTTAAAAAAAATACGAGTTGTAACCAGTGCTGCCAAGTCTGTATGAACCTAATGAAGCTGGCAATCATTAAATAATATTTTCGAAAAACAGGCTGATATAACCTGACAGTTAATACTTTCAATGAGCAAACGTTTTAAATAATTAGCTAACAGCAGGACATTAACAAAGTTTTATAGCCCAAAAAGCTGACCACTTGGCAGCACTACTGTAGTTGTAACGTATTTATATAATTGCGTTTTCAATGAAAGGGTGACTCTGGCGGACCACTAGTCCAGTATGTGAATGGTCGGGCAGTGTTGGTCGGCATACTGCATGGCTTAACACGGAACGAAAGTGAGCCGTGCGGTCAATTTAACAAAACCACTTACTTCACTGCAATACCATTTTATTTAGATTACATTATAAAAACTATCAGAGAAAAGTGATAACAACACACTCTTATTGATCAATTAGTTTAAAATTTATTTTGAGTTTACTAATAATTGTTCTTTAGTTACACGAATAAAAAAATTTTCAGAAAAAAGATTATTGAAATTAATTGCACTTAAGACTTGTAAATTTAACGTGAAGTGTTATAGTGAGCACACATTGAATTAATATATATATTGTTAAAAACTTTATATTGTAATCTTCAAGTTTCTAATCTTAAGTTTTATAATAGTTTACAAAAGTAAATTTTCATAAATGTAAACCACATTATTAATAAAAATATTCTTTTGAAAATCCTATTTTGCTTAAATTAAAAAAATTATCCCAAAAAATCAGATAAGTATTATTTTATGACCTAACAGGTTAAATAAGACTTTATAAGACTTAACAAATTGCACTTATTTATACTATTTTAACATGTGATTCTCGCTCTTATTGACTTAAAAAACATCTATCTATTCTTATAAAAAATGTTATGGCTTAGACTAAAACTAAGACTGAGCTCATACCCAAAATCCTAGTTGGCTGTTGTGACGAATGAATTAATAGAAAAGTACGAACTGATTCATAATCTTTCAATAATGATACATATATACTGTATTGAATTATTATCCAGCCGTGGAAATCAAAACATAAATTTTGCGAATCAGCTGTCAAATGATCAAAATTAATTTATTTATCCAATTTGTTTATTGGCTTACATTTAAAGTATTTTAAAGTTTATATAATCCTGCATAACAAAGAATAACCGGATGTAATAAATATTGCTAAACACACAAATATATAAATATATAAATTAAAACATTCTAAGGATGCTATTAATCGAAAAACTTTTTAATCTCAATTTTTCTATTAATGTTTGCAATATGTTCGTGAATTATATTGCAATCAATATCTGTCAGTTGACCGCAAACAGTGATTTTTCTGATACTTAAACAATTGTCGATAAATGATATGATATCATCGGTGGTAATATAATAATAAATTTCGCCATTATCTGATCCCTCTATTCGATCAAAACCAATCGCCAAATCATGCAAATTTGGTAATTGAAACAAATGTTGCAATAAGTGTGCGGTAATTTCATAGCGACTATTGATAGAGACAGACACTAATTGTGGTAAATATAAGTGAATATCAGCAAAATCATTATCACAAACGTCAATATAATAAATTTCCAAATTATTTAAATTCACACAATTTTTCAATAGTGCAAAATTTTCGAAACTTTCAGTTTGGTATATTATAATTAACGTCTCGATTGATTTAAATCCATCAATAAATATGCGATTATCTAGATTTAAATTGTCGATTCCTAAAACTTTTAATTTCTTACACTTCAATCCAATCTGTTTTAATACATCAGTATAAATTTTGTAATTTTTTTCATCAAAGGTGTCATTAAGTCCATAACAAAGATCTTCTAAAGTCTCAAAATCAGCCAAATGTTTCAATACATCGATGCTTACATTTTCATAAATATTGACTTCAAGTGATTTCAGACGATGTTTAAAATAATCAGCAAAAGATATAAAACATTCATCGCGTATGTCATAGCCTTTTACACATTCAATATTATTTAACAAATGCTGATTATTGAGTCGAAAACACTCATCAAATAAAAATTCAAAATTTCTTCTTTCAAAATTATCACAATGTATTGATTTGAGTTTCGCAGTGAATGACAGTAATGTTGTTATTATATCGAAATTGAAATAACGAATATCATTAAACGATAGTGACTCGAGATTTTTCAGACTATTTTCAGCTGATCGTTGCCAACATGTGATTGGAATGTCATTGATATGTCCGATAATTGTCATGCGCTTTATATAATGACATGAATTGCTTACGATTTCAATTGTTTGCTCAGTTATATGCAACATTTCGCCATCGATAATAATATCATTAATATTCGCACATTTATTCATCACATAATGTAATATATTATTATTTATTTCACATTTATTCAAGTCGTTTCTAATTTTCTTTTTTATCAGTTCACAAATCACTGCCATTTTATTAGTACACACTCTTCGAGTGTAATCTCTTTTTTCGTAACTTAATATAAATTTTGTTTGTTTAGTTTGTTTATTAAAAATGAATGCATTGAATTGTTTGTTAACGCATTGCAAACCAAAACAATCACTTAATGGCAAATAACGCAATATTTCTTCACACAAGTCATCACCAAATCTATCAAAGCTATGTCTTCCATACTGTTTTACTAAAGAACACATTTTAATATAATTTTTAAAATGAACTTAAATTAAATACTAAAACTTGATTATTCCATTGAGTGTTTAACATTAACAAATGTGCTCTTATGCACTCGATTATGCGCAAAGTTTGTTGCCATCAACACATAACATCACACATATAATACATTACAAAGTACTGACATCTAACAACTAAAACATTATTTAAATGCATAAACTTTTCTAAACTCTTTCTCATTATTCTCTTGAATTGCTCTGATTATCATTCATATTTAATTTATTTATGAATTTATCATTCATATTTAAAATCAATTGAGTAGATCTGTGACTCTAATTGTGTATAATTTGCAATTTAATAATAAAAAATATTCAGAGGAAATAATAATAAACACTATATACCATTTAATTACGTACCAATACTTAGTACTTTACCATTAAACACTAATTTTGCATTATTTTTAACTTAATGTTTCGCGTATAATTTTAACTAGAAATAATATTATTATGTAAAATATTAATCAAAAATTATTAAATTAATTAATCAAAACCTAACATTTATTTATTAAAGAAAATTGATATTAGTTTCGAAATAAGTTTTAATAAAACATTGAAAACTTTTTGTCTATGTATTGATCACAGACCAAATATAGTTTAAACGAACATTGTATACAACAGATTATAAAGTTTAAATAAATTTTGATATATTTTTTTCAAGTATGATATAAATACATTATTTTGCTTTGTTTGGGTTCAGTTTAATTTAATGAATTTCGAAACCACAATTAACATAGTTATTGCATCGTTTATCATTCATATTTAAATCAATACTTATGCAAAGCTATAAGTAACTTTTAAAGTTACTTCAAGATTTTTTGAATAATACGTTTACTGATTTATCATACAATGCGTAACGGAAGGAATATTAGAGCGCACAGTATGCAACATACATCTGAAATAAATAAATAATTATATCATTATGTATATATTAATATTTTGAATAATTAATAGCAAAATCTATTCATAAAAACATTTCACATTGTACTAGAAATTGTAAAAAAAGTTTCTATCAAACACTATTAAGTTAAGGGGTTTTCTTAGTGATTTTCTTATCTTTTTAATCCCTTACAATACTAGTACTTAACCTAGAATAGGTCAGAGCGTTGTCGATATAGTTTGAACACCCTTTAGCATTAGAGCTCGAGAAATGTAAACAAAAGCTATCCGAAGAGACATATTTAGTGCTTTGAGTTATGCTAACGCTTAAAGCTAAATACGGAATGCTTAAAGTGATAACAGTGTAAGCGTTTAAATAGGGATGATTAGTAATGATTAGTAATAGAGGGAATCGATAGTAATAGTTTAACATAATAAGCTATGAATAACAATAATGCGTTGTACATTGGTATGTAGTTACTAATAAGTATAATAGATATCTTATAATAGAAGACATTTACGATAATATTAGACGAATGGCATAACATGTGACTCATAGTAATAAATCTGAGTAGTCTTATAATCAGGAAGGGGATTATTATGGCATGCCATAAAATGTCATAATTTGCCATAATTTTCTCTCAAAATTTGAAAAATTGTCGCTTAAATCCGATGAGTTTTCAAGACCCCATTAGTTTTTGGCCAATTTTGGAAAAATTGCCGCTTAAATCCGAAGTTTTTGATACGCCATAATGCCATGCCATAATACACCCTCTGATATGCCATGAAAATCCCATTCCTGCTTACAATAGTAGACATTTACGATAATATTAGATGAGAAAGCGGATAGTTTGTGACGCTTAGTAAGTCTTGTTTCCAATATCGTAACAAAATTATTAATAATAATTTCTATGCTATACCTGGATTTAAAACAGTTGTGGTGGCGTCTCTGTTGGCTATAGTTAGACAATAATTATGAAAAACGTTATTTTTAAAAAATACGGGTATAATTGCATTTATTTACCACCTGTTGAATGATGAGTAATGCTTTCTCAGACATCGGTGCTGCAAACTCTGCTCGCTCTTCACAGCAATTGGTGAATTTGGTGAAGCGTGTTGTTGTGACGCATAAATTACAAATGGTGCGTTATTTTCTATTAATAGATTATATTGAAAATACAAGTTTTGTTTTATTATTTAACTTTTTATATTATCATTCGAACAGTAAATAATTCGAACTTGTTTGGTATGCAGTTAATTGAGAACTGATTAATTGTAAACTTGTTTTGAACTCTGATAACACATTTAAATCCTATTTAAAGGTTTGTGATTTTTTTAATTCTCTTATCACATATTGTAGCTCAGATCATAACATGGAATGCATTAGAAAAAGGATTACAATAATTTATTTGGTGAAACTCTTATATACTCATGTCTTAAGAAGATCCGATCTATAAATACGCATTAAATTTGTATAAAAATTAAACTAACTGTCATTGCAAGTGATTTATAAAGTTAATAACAAATAAAATAATTGGTGTAATCAATTTAAAATATATAAACATTTAGTTAATAACCACTGAAATATCATACCCATAGTTATCTCTAATTTTAGTGAAATGCAATAATGCTTGATTTCATAATATATGATTTTAAACTTAGATTAGATAAATATAGCATAGTATGAATTTTTTGAAACTCGTTTTTGAATGATATTTTTAAAAATAACAAAAAATCGGATAATCAGATAAAATAAAGAGGAATTTAACAAAATTTATGTAAATATCGGATTTCTCTGATTAAATATAGTATACTCTTTTAAATCCTTATTTCATATTAAGAATATATGCCGATGTTTCCGCTTAATTACTATATTCAGTAAAAAAATCTGTGTTGCAGAAAATCTCATGACTCTGATCATTAATATTTATTTTTAGATTTGATTTAATCATTATTGTTTTCTCATAGAAGTAATCAATTGCAAGTGTGTTTCACTTAAGAATATACGCTATCAATTAAAGAGCTTATAGACATGAACAGAAAATTTTTATACGAAGCGCTATCAAAGCGTATTATTGTAAGACTGCTATCACTCAGTTTTTTTAAAAAATAAGTACTCACTAAAACTCGAGACTTTTCTCAATAACTGAATATATGCGGCGCTATTTGATTTGATGGCAAAAATAGTGGGATTTAAATCGCAAGTGAGCAAAGTGACTCGACTAATGCAATCCAAGTTTTGAGTGAACAGTGTGCACGAGTAAAATGTCCCTAACACTGAACACTTGATCAAACAACTGTCAAATTTCGATCGAAACGAGTTTGATTTTGATGTGAGACATTTTGATTTATCAGTATTTTTACAGAAATATTTGTCTCTCATTGAGACGGCATTTACTTAAGGCAAAGGACGACGAAATACTGAAAGAGAAAGGCTGACTTAAACGGTAATACATTTTAAAACAACTCAATTAGGATAACGGGGAAAAAACCAAACATCAATTAGACCTAATATATCAGTAAATTTTTCAGATCTTCTGATAAAGACAAAAATTCTAAATTATTTATGTTTTATGTTTTATGACGAATTATTTATGTTTTATGAGCAATTATTGTTAAACCTAACTAAATCTAACATCACATCACCTTTAATTAAATCTCTGAAGGAATTAATATATAACAAATGTTTGAGACAACAAATTAAATTTTTATCAACAATTTCTTTACCAATAATAAATGCAATACTTTTTTCTCAAAATCAAGATATTTTAAGCACCGAAATTTATAAAATAACATCAAATCTTATAAACTTGTTTCAAGAATTTTATTCAACTGTTTCACAAAATGATGAAGTTATTAAATCTTATAAAAGTAATTTGTCAAACAAAGAATTTAAAAATTTCAAAGAAACCATTATCGATGGTCTAAATTCAACACTATTAAAATTTG
>JAQIVF010001436.1:0-14094 GCA_034698365.1 Steganacarus magnus | reverse complement strand
ATGTAAAATTGAATGATGGGAAGGGAGACCGATATGTTATATTAAATTCTGGTTCTAATGTATGAATTCAGAACTTCTATCCAATTTTTAAAGCATTTCATTCTGACAAAGACTAACAAAGAAATAAATGCTAAAATATTTGAAGATTGGGTTCAGAATCAGAACCCTAAACATTCCAACAAATTCTATTATTGAAGACGTATATTGTGTTGGTTAACGCTGAACGCTCTTTCTATTTTTGAGGTCTGATTGTGTCCGAGTCGGTGCCCACAATACTGACACTCGGGATTACAAAGAATCGCTGCCGTACTACCAATGAACTGTAAATCAGTGATTTAATTTGATGCGGTTTTTAGTCGCTAATTTATTTATTGATTGTGATCGCTGTTAATTCCGCGATTAAATATTTCTTTTAATTAAATTAATTTATTAAATGACTGACACTTATTTTCGTGACAGAAATATTTTATTTAAAATAAATTTAATTATTAAAGAGAATACAATGTTTTTTACTGCTCAGATTGAGCTCACATTTGCGACTAAATATTTAGAGGCGTTAATCGCCTAAAAGTTTGATAATCCGATTAACGTTATAAGTCGACTAATCGATGAGCTTTTAAAGCGTCGACCCCTTTGACTGTCGAACCAGTGATGTGTGACTCGCCATATAGGTTCAAACATTTGAGATTTGAGGTGAGTTTTGCGCGATATGAGGACTCGTGTGCCTCATTATTATATGGTTAATTCTTCATATCACTAGATTAATCAATAAAAATCCCAAATAACTATCAGTAATGATTCAATGACTTAAAAAATATTCCATTTATCATCAATGGATGAATTGGAACATTTTAAAATTTAACAATATTTTATAGTATTTTTAGATTAAAAATAATTTTGTAACAAAAAATTGTTGGCAACAATGTATTGTTTTAATAAATTTGTTTTATTGTACAAAATTAACGCATCATTGTTAGAGCTCTATAGACAAAAAATTATCTTTTAATAAAATAATAGATGAATTTTGAAATTGCTTTATTATAAAAATAGTTGTAACATACAGACTAGACTGCGAAATTTATGAAATTTTTCGGCCCGAGCCCGACTTATGCCCGAAAAGTTGAATCCCGGCCCGGCCCGAGCCCGATAATTTTTGGATTTCTTAAGCCCGGCCCGGCCCGATCCAATAGATCTGTCGGGGGCCCGCAGAAGCCCGACTATCTTATTTCACTTTAGAGGTATAACTTTATAAATTTACTCTAAATATGGAAATATATCGTGTTCTATTATCTCTAATTTGATTATAAATTAAATTATATAACTTTAACATGATTTAAATAAAAAAATATTTTATATTAAATTTGCCTTTTTAAAAATTCGAAGCCCGAGCCCGGCCCGACATTTTCGTTTTTAGGCCCGAGCCCGGCCCGGCCCGACGATATCTGTAGGGGGCCCGCGGGGGCCCGACAAATCGGGGGCCCGTTTCGCAGTCTAATACAGACAATCGCAAATCCATATCCAGCCGTGATTTTATCGAAGTGAGATAATTAACCAATCCTTATAACTACTGTAACATTTAATTATTTTAAAACTCAAATATTGAGTCAATTTCAACATAAGGTGGTCACGAGAAAAGTTGTTTGAAGTTTGAAATAAAATGAAGTTTGCCTATGATCAGAGACAGCGTACTTCACTTATTAAAATAACTGAATACTTTTTCAATAAAAAAAAATATGAATTTGCTACACAAATCAATTCTCTCTTTTTATTTTAAACAACTTGTGTTTGAAGTCGCCACAAATTTATTGAAAAAAAGTCTAACGGTTTTTTTTATAAGTGAAGTACTCTGTCTCTGCTTATGATTTACCATTAATTTGGTTTTAATTGGAAAACAAATAAAATACACAAAATAATTTTGCATATTAACAATTGACTATTAGTTGTTTTTTATTGACAATAAATTGTATTACAATAAAAAATTAAAAAATTTACAGAAATTTTGCAAATATTGTAAAAGTTCGCTATTTTTTAATGTAATTAACAAATTTTTTCAAAACTAGTCATTTATTAAATTTTTGAAGATTTAATAAAACGTATTAAAAATTTATCAATAATAACTTATTAACAATTGTGTGTTTTTTTAATAATTTCTATAAAATATATATATCATCGTCTGAATGCGTTTAGAATAATGGTATTTCTATTGTATAAATTCTTATAATATCAAACTCACTTTTTTTAATATCAACATTATTAACAGTGACTAGAATTTTATTAGTAATAGGAATGTAGAGATATTTTAAAATTTGAAAACTATAACTTGTAATAAAATTTTCATATACTAAAAACGAAAATAAATAACTTGTGTAGAAATCTTTTAAAGCTTTCAAAAAACAATGTTTTTAACAATACTTAAAATGTAAATAGTGTTTTAAATTTCGATCGAAGATGGAATGTTGGGATGAATGGATTGGATGCGATTTGATGTTTTTGTAGTGTTTTTAATAATACCCGTTCTTTGATTGCGAGGCGAATTGTTGGACAATGGCATGCTTGCTATCTGTTCAGTCGTATCTGGAATATTTAAAGTAGTATTTGGTTTGCTTTTATTTTTCATAATCTTGCCACTCATTATGAGTCGACCAAAACCTTCCTGATGTGCGAACGCATAGCCTGAACGAATCGAGCGGCGACTTCTTCTCATACTACTTCTTCGTCTCATTTGAGGTTCTGTAGGTCTGGTACGCAATCTGGAAACACGTTGCTTGAATCGACACCTATCACTAAGTGTGGGATGGACTGAAGTATGGTAGAACCTATTGGCCACCACAGGCACTAACAAAATTGCTAATACAAGAAATAGAGTGAACCAGAACTGCGCAGAACTAAGAGTCATTCGGAAACATCCCAAATATTGGTTTCCTATCAGATTGCTATTAATAAATAAAGTCATCGCAAAATAAAACGCCACACTTCCCCAAATCACTATATGGTTGAATACTGTCCAGTATGAAGTATCTAATGCTATCTTTAAATTAAATACAATTAATTACAGTAAATTACAACAGTAAATGCGATATGAATTACTTGAGCAGTTACGACTAGAACAAGGATTGTTGATACAACTGTTCCAAATATTTGATGGCCATCCAAGTTGATTCCTTCAGGTCCGACAGCGTTTCTAAAAGCGCCGTAAGCAATGAAAAATAATATGAATGATGTAACGATTCCGTGCGCAACACTTTTGAGAAACTCGATTTTATTAAACAAGAGATCGAGATGACCGGGAGTATAGAGCAGTGGGTAGCGATGCGAAGAACGGTCATCAACGTCCTGATCGAATATGCCCAACGCTAACACAGGCAATGATGTGTAAAATACGTTGTAAAATGATATAAAAGCTGGATCGTACAGTGTCTACAAAGCAAGTATCAAAAATTAATTTTAGTTTCATACGCAATCAAATCAATTTGATTAAATTCTCTATTAATACCTGAGCAGAAAACCCACAAAAGAAAGCGTACCAGAAATGGCAAAGAGTGAAAGCAAAGTTTTTGTAAAAGAAGTATCGCAAAAATTTGCACATTCGAAAATAAGACCACCGACCGTGAACTAATAAAAGGCGTTCAAGAAAACGAAACTGCGCTATCGAGAAGTCACTCGACAATACTGCTTGCATACCTATTGTGTTAGTGATAACTATGTTTATTAACTAGCATTTAACATATTATTTATTTTGATATCAAAATATATTTACCTTCCTGACCGCTAATTCCAACTCCGATATGAGCAGCTAAGTTCATAAAAAATTAGTTAACACATTATTAGACACAGTCAGCTTAAGCTGCAAAGTTAGTAATTTACAAACAGATTAAATAAGTTTTTAAAAATTCTTTTGGCCGATAAAAGCAACTTTTATGTTAAATTAAGGTGATTTTATTTTTTGTAATATTGATTATTATGTTTGGGATTATAAAAACAGCTAAATTAAGAAAATAATTTCTAAGGTAATAACTTTTTGATCATACTTTTAATCATACTGACATCATTAGCGCCATCACCAATAGCTAAAGTGACCGCTTTCTTATGCCTTTTCACGAGATCAACAACCATTGCTTTTTGAAGAGGCGTTACGCGACAACAAATTACAGATTTACAACTTGAGGCTACATTTAAAAATAATAATTCCATCTTTGGATGAAGAGCGTGAACAAGACTGTGACCATTAATAACTAAAGCAAATCCACCAAAAGAGTCGGGTTCAGTCGCTTCGATCGGATTTGGGATAGAAGTGCTTAGTCTATTATGATAGCCATCGTCCGCAACCTGTATCGCATTATCATTAGCGTAAGTATTTCCATGAAAAGTGACAACACTGCAAAGCGGTGCGCCGTGACTGTGACTCATTACGTTCGCTATATTTTCTCGACATCTTTTAAGTTCATTTTCCACGTCTTCGTACTCCCATCCTTCAATTGTAAATGTATCGATCATTTCATCAGTTAGTAACTGACAACTGTAACCTTAAACAAATCCAATTGAAATGCAACGTTAAAAGCAATGCACAAAACATTGTTGTGATAATATTAAACTAACCAATGTTAATAGCGGTCTCTTGTTTGTCTCCCGTGAGAACCCATAACTTGATGCCAGCGTTGGCAAGATTGGCAATAGCTTGCGGTACTCCGTCTTGTAATTTGTCTTCGATAGCAGTCGCTCCAATAAGTTCAAGATTTTGTTCAATATCTTCATAAACAGCGCTAACCTTATCTTCTCTATTATCTAAAGAAGTAGAAGCTTCGTGAAAGCGTTCTTTCCATCTTTCATAGTACTTCGGGTCGAGATCTTTCTTTGCCAGACATAGTGTTCTTAAGCCTTCGCCAGCGAATTTGTTTAAATGGTCCACTGTTTGTAATTTAATGTGCGCACTGTTTGGACTCATTCTTTCAAATATCACAGTATCAGCACCTTTACAATAAAGAGTAATTTTCCCATTTTTACGAATTATCACCTATAATTGATGATATTATAAAAATTATTTAATTTTACATTAATCTAATCATAATCTAATGATTTGATTGCGATACTTACAGACATGCGTTTACGAAAATTGTTAAAATCTAGAATCGCTAAAAGTTCATAAACTTCGACGCGACCGAGTTCTTCGATTGTTATGCTCGTTGGTGTGCGACTCTAAACATAACAATTAGTACTTTAAATTTATATAATTATTTAGTAAACATTCAAATAAAGATAATAATTACTCTGAAAACAAAACCAAAATTTCTCGCTGCAGAAGTAAGTGCTGCCTCATCAGGCGATTGGGCCTGATATTCAAGTTTTCCGTCCTTTTCTTCGCACATAACAGTGTGGCACAAAGAGAGAAGTCGAAAAAAGTCGTGAACACTTTTATTGCCATTATTGACGTCATCGAGTAATGCTTTATCATAAAACTTAAAACTTTCTTCGTACATAAGATTACTAGAAAAGTCGACTGGTCTCATATCTTCGGTAATTTCTATCGGTTCACCAGTTATTTCGTCTATTATTTCTCCGTATAATTTGGTCATAATTGTACACTTATTAAAAGTCATAATGTTTTGCGTTAACGTTCCTGTTTTATCCGAAAATACGTACTCAATTTGTCCGAGTTCTTCGTTCAGTGTAGTTGTTCTCGCTTTTGCTGGCGAATCTAATGGCGAATAATACATCTTTTCGTCCCAATTAATCCACAATGAGTGACAAAAACGTATTACTTCAACACTTACATATAAAGATATGGGTACCACTGTGTTCAATACTATAGCGTAAGAGAAAAACACGAGAACTGCGATAACAGTTGCACCACTTTTAGGATTTTCGGGAACTATTTGGTCCCATGGAAGATAAACTCGAAAATATTGTCCAGTAACTGTTTCCCATACTCCGCTCGCGATCGTGCAAAATAAGCACATACTTATTAAGAAAAACACTATCTATAAAAAATGATATTAAATATTAATTTAAAATTCAATATTCAATTAATGGAAACAATTTTTGAGTAACATAAAAATTGAATTTTGGTAGATATTTAAGCTTCAAGTAAACAAAATATTAAAATTTAATTTAAAATATAGAAACATAGAAATGTATGAATATCAAAGTTGCTTCGATAGCAAATTCAAAATTTAAATGTATTAAGTTTTTTACAAATTATTCCAATGTCCAGATAAGTATAAGCTTAGTCATTGAGTGGCATACTATTGAGAATCTTAATCTAAACTTTTATAGTAATTCTTTACAACACTTGAAATTGAACGACAAATTTCCAAAAAGGTTAAAATATTTTTAAAAAACAAGATCGACACAGTCACAATAACTGACTTGACTTTATTGTATTATTATTTATTATGGATTAAATAATTTATTTAGAATGATTATTTTTAGCCGCTTGCTCACTACTTTCGTTGGCTAAACTTTTACTTTAATTTATTTATTTGAAATTATATTATATCCCAAAATGACATCCTGTTTTAGAATAAAATATTCTGTTTCAAAATCCCTTTATTAGTTTTTTACTAATTTCATTTCAAATTCTTTTTCTAAACAATGATCTAATATTTCCGAGCTTTAATCTATCAAAATATGCATATCTTTTCAGTAAATCAAAATAAGCTCTATAAGAATGTATCGTGAATTATTTATTTATTTATAATATTTACAAAATAACTTGCTTTATAATATAGTTTTAACCACAAAAAATCCCAAAGAATGTCTGAATTCGATAAAATAAAGGCAGGTATATGGATTTGGCATTGTCTGTCCGTGTGTCAAAACTTTTTTTGATAATAAAGATTTTTCTTTTTGTTAATAAAAGGTATCAAACAAACGTTGTAAGCGCCCAAAAAATTATATTAAATAAAATATCTTCCATAATATATAAAATTATAAATTCGAAGTCAGACTTAGACAGAAACAGTATTATAACTGTTTTGATCTTGTTTTACGTATTTTTTTATTGAAAAAATTATCTTATATAAAAGCTAAAGATAACGTATAAATTTCTTCATTAATTTTTAAACAAATTACAAGTCTTTGAATTAAGTCAGGGTTCAAGTCTTTGCCTTAAGTCTGACTTAAGATTCAGGTCTTTAAATGAATTTGCGAGGTGAAGGTCCTACTTAAAGACCTAAATATTCGGACCCTCTCATCTATAGGAATCAAATATCAATCATTTGGATCAAATATTTTAATTTTTATAAAATAACCTATCGAGTCGATTGCATACAGAGAATCCAAATCGAGCTAAAGGTTAATAGTAAAACATTTCTATCTTAAAGAATGTAAAAGAATGAATAAATCGATAATAATTAAAATGTAATGGGTTCTACTATTTTGACGCGTTTCCATAACAAAAAATAAAGCTACATAAGATTTTTTGAAAACATTCATAATTAAATCATTAATTTAACGATTATTACGAAATATGTTTATGAAACAGAATATAGTATCCGATACTTGATATTGAATGAAATATAGTTATTAACGTAATACAGTTCTGATATGTTAATCATTAGAGTTGCGAATTCAGGGACATTTAAAAGAAATTTTTACAACAACTTTTGGACAAGTTTTTGGACATTATAAAAATATAGTAAAATAAATTTCCTCAGAGAATAATACTCAGTAATCAGTAATGATGTTTTTATAAATTTAAATAATTATAAAAATTTCATTATTAATGAAAACATCCTCTAGAATCGGGATCGAGTCTTTTGAGGTTCAGGTCCGAGTCAGAGTTCAGGTTCGGATTCGATCATTTGAAAAATTATTTCTCGAAAATTGGTTTAGAAAATGATTTAGAAAACAGGTCAGTTTGGATCTTCAAAGCTCTAAATTCAAATGAACATAAATCGTATTTTGCTAGCGTTAGCACATTCGCGAATTTTATGCCTACGTTCATTACTCTGAATGACTGGTAGTGTTTGGCGCATTAATGGCAATGTAAGTATACATGCATTCATGAACCGTTAATCGTTATCGCGAATTCTAGTCATGGATATTTCACTAAATTTTTTCAGTCTCACGAATGCCGCACTCATAACATATATTATGCAAAAAGTCTCGATTGCTATATTTTTATGCTAGAAATCGAAAATAAATAATAGATTCTAAACAAAATATTTGTCAAATACAAAAATTTCAATGCGTGTTTCGGTACACTTTCAAGCGTTTTAATTTGTCTTAAAATATTCTTACTTATATAGAATAAAACTTTCTCAAAGATTAAAGGATCATTCATAAAGAAGTAAATTATTATTAATAATAAAAGACGACAGCTTAAGCAAACAAAATCTGTGAGATTAACCAGTGTTTTATGCGCAATGTTTCCAAAAAGGTATCATATGTTTTGATAATTAAAGTTACACTAAATTTGTTGTTTGGCCACACCCTCGGCAAACATTGCTCTTATCTGACATAAGCTCTCATTGAATTATATCTCTCGAATTATATTCTCAATTAAAATGATATAAGAAATGATACTGTAGTACTTACTCCTAATATTAATAAATTTAATAATCTGTCAAGACTTGTGCGCTTAAAAATGGTTTTGCCACTATTTTGCATTAGTTTGGTATCTCTTCCAGCAAATATAACGACACCGAAACACCATTTTGTGTTACGTAAACGACAACCTCTGAGCAGCATTTTGTCGTTATCTATTGAAAACGATTCTCCATTCCAATGAAGTGTACCCTCGAATCGCGTCAAATTATTATTCGGTGGTTCGCATATAATTTCTCCTTTATGTTAAAAATTAGAATTCAAATCAAATATTCTAAACTAATTTGTAAATTTAAAATACCATTAAATGTAGCAATTAATCCAGTATCGTCTGCAAGTTCTGCGGTTTCAGGAAACGCTTGCCTGCACTTTAAGTTAGTTTCGCTATTGTATTCAAATTAATCACAACTAAGAAAATTTTCGGTAAACGCATATTATTTAGTCATACCCGTCTAATTCTGCAGTTTCAACGTAACACAATCCATTTGGTTCACTTGTTGATAACAATAATAGGTCTGCCTATTATTAAATAAGCAAAAAGTGAGAGATTTTCAAACATTTACATACGATATTAATTAAGTCTTACGGCAACAAAATTATCGTTTTCAATCAAAACAATATCCCCGACTTGTACTTTAAACCATCTTTCTTTAACTAAACTTCCATTACGGAGCACTTTCGAGAGACGATTATTGACTTGATTATCGCTTCTATGCCTTTGCTAATACAAAAAAAAGTATAAATTTAAATTGTGAATGTGTGTGAATGTTGGAAATAAAAATGTTTAACTAACAATATCGTCGATGGCATCCTTAAGAGCAGTAAGTGTAAGCACAACTATTAAAGGCACTGCTGTTGTAACTGGTGTTAGTGATGATATGTAAGGAATTACCTAATAATTAAACCGATGTTACACTACATTTTAAAATGTCAGCAAATTTTTAGACATTTCTAGTGCTAAATTTTGATAGATAATAATCAATAGACAAATAGCTGCAACAAACCTGTAGTATAAGAAGGCAAAGAAAGTAAAAATTGGCGAGTCTTTGAAACTGTTCAAATAAGTTTAACGGCAAAAATGTGACTAAACTGTATTTTGATGTTTTGATGTAATTGTTCTGCAAAAAAGATAAATAATTTTCAGAATCAGCTTAAAAATAACGCGAACTTTTTCAATATCAAACGAAAGTAAACTAAAAATTTATCCTTTATTGGAATTTCAAGTTCGAGTTACAATCAAATAAAAACTATTTTAACTTAAACATAATACAAAAATTAACATTACTTGTTTGATACATCATTATTAGAAAAAATTAAAAATCATTTTAGAAAAAAGTAATAATTAATAATATTAATATTAAGAATAAATCACATATAAATTAAAGGTGTTCATAGTTTTGGTTAACCTTGGATTAAACAAATGGTTTATTAAATGGATTGGTATGGTTTGAGTCTTTTAAAATATTATGGTTTGTAATGGTCTTTAGTTTATTCAAAAACTAATGAATAAAACCACAAAACCGTTAACTTTTTTCTGGATAAATTGATTACATATGTTAAAAAATTGTCGTTTACATCAAATGAAGCTTTGAGACCCCTTCACAACTCCGGTCTAACCAGAATTTTAGTTATAATTCTAGTTGTGTCTCAAAACCAGAAAATGTCTAAAAATCTCTTATTGCGAAAATAATTATTAAAAATACCTTAAATATAAACTATTTGTTTTTCATTTAAATTTATTTTATGAAAAGAAAAGTTTTAAAAGAATTTCATGGTTTGATGGTTTTTTGTTGTTTGGTTTGGATTGGTTTTGATAAAATAATTTTTTCATGGTTCGGTTTGGATTTGAATTTTTTTTGTTGGTTTGGATTGGTTTCTGAAAAGTCAGACCATGATCAGACCTTTAATGTCAGAAATGTCAGACCTTTAATATAAATTTAATATCCAATTTGTGTTTAAAATATATTTATGGGAACACTAGAAAATTTGGTCACAAACAAGTAAAAAACATAAAAAAACATTCTATATACACATTTATTGAACTTAATAAATCAATATAATTTATTATACTAATTTTAATTGATTTTTTTGTAGTAAACATTTGTAGAACTTTGCAAACTCTATGTTTTCTGCGCAAATGATCGAAAATAGTTAAAATGCAATAACTAATGTTTCCTTTTTTAATCGAAATAACGCGAAATCGAAATAAAAAAATATTAATTGTATTCAGTTTTATCGAAAACGAAATATTATCAAAATTAGAAAAATTTTCTAAAAAGCCTGCCGAAAAAACAATTGAAATTAAAAATTCTAAAAAAATAATTAAAATATAAAATAATAAAATAAAAAATCATTAATATTAGAATTAATGAAAGGTGAATAGAATAAAAGAATTTCTACTTCAATTTAGAAAAATCAAATTGAAATCGAAATCGAAATTAAAATTTATGGAAAAACGAACGTAAAATACACTACAATGCATATATACTGTACACTATATAACTTTTATAAACTTATTAATGGTAAATCACGTACAGGTAAAATTAATTAAAACAATTAAATGGAAGGATCAGTACTAAGAGAAAACAAGAGTGGAACACACATAATAAGATGGCATATTGTTTGTCTATCTTCTAATGGTTTGGGGGAAAGATATACACACAGATGTCAATCATATAATGTCAAATTTTCAATACACCATAACAACTAGAAAAATCTCTATAAATCTGTAAAACTTAGAAAATCGATATAAATAAGTTTTACTGATCGAAAATAAAATGCGAATTTACATATCATATTGAATTTTGATAATAAACTTCTTGGCTTATTTTATTATTTCCAATTATTTATGACAAAAAAATAAATAGTTTTAATTTAATTTGTTTAAATGACAATTGCTATATTTATATATTGCACAGTATACTGTATAATATTTTAAAGAGTTTAAAAAATCTTACAGCATAGTTGAATTTTGAGTTAAATGTGATATCATTTGCGCGTATTCTTCTTTCAGTCTCTGAAAAACAAATATAATAAAAGAATAATTTATAATTAGTTGGGATCAATGTTCAAGGCTTAAAACCCGTTAATCTTTAGACTATAAATTAAATAAAAATAATTTACGAGCGAGTTGTGAGATGCGTGTGATTAAATTAAATTAAAAATAATTGAACAAATATGATTGGTTAAAAGAAATGATTCACTTTGACATCAATGTAGGTAACAATTGTAATCACCTAATTCTCTGATATTTGTTTGTACTCTAAATCTGATACTAAGGAATTGCTGGCACAGAGTATTGTAATTGACTGTTATAGTAGAGTACAATGAGTAATACTGTTTGAAACATGCAGTAAATAGGTATTAGGGAACTAACGTTACTCTACGATAAAACTAATAACTGTGTTAACAAGTAGTAAAATAGATTCGGATTCTTATTCTACATTCTAGTTTTAAAATTACTTAATTGGTTAAGCTATTAACGTTTTAACTCGAAAATATTGAATTTATTAACCAACGCCTTGTTGTGTTGTGTGATAAATATTTTAATAAAGTATGTATGCATTGTTTAAACGGCACGTTTGGTTAACCACTACAAGTTCGACACATTATTGCACACATAATGCACTCCTCCCTGCAAGATGTGCACTGATGTGAAATGCGGTTCGGTTTGGGTGTGGACACCAATAGTTCTAAACTATATAAAACTTACAACTCTAATAATTACAACTACAACTAATGCAAATCGATATTAACTCAATACATATTTCAAATACTGTATGTCTAAGTCTCAACTCATCACTTCAATATTAATTCTCGTCTAACTTTTAAATAATGCAAATTATCTAATTGCACTTTTTTCCGATTTTATATTAATATAATATTTCTTAAAATGCAAAGAAAAATAAAATAATCATGAAAGATAAAGATAGAATTAATTGCACATTTCATTAAGAATGATATAACTAAATATAAAAGTATCACAACGAGTAAAGCATTGAAGTGAAGTTTAAGATTTGCGTGAAACCACATAATATACCATAATATACCGAAAATAATATTCCGTAGAATAGACTAGTAAATGCGTTACGTTAGCTTAAATTAGTTTGAATCATACCTTTCGGTCTCTCTTTTTGCATGAACGCCATTCTTGATGATGAAGAAAAATAACATTTGACGTTAGTTTAATCTCACTAATAATACACTGAATTCATATATAACTAATATTTAGTATCATTAGTAAATCAATTTAATATATTTTCCAATAAATAATTGTTTATGCGTTAAATTCATTTCTAAAATAAACTAACAAATATTAACTAACTTTTGCAAGTCATAATTAAATAAACTATTATTCGCATCATTCATAACAACTTTTTTTGTAATGAAAACGCCTTATTTATTATTAACAGTGAATATAAAATGAATGTTTTACTGATTTGTAAACTTATAAAACATGCGAATATTGCTTTTACCTCTGTTTTCACAGTACTGTACTATCAAACTGTTTAACCGAAGAGAATGCGCTCAATAAAAGTACACTAAACTTTTTTTCTAATCTATTGTGTTGTCAATGACGACAAATAGAAAAGTGAATATTATATGACATAAAATATGATCAGTTTAACTGACACTTAACTATGTTAGGGTAGCTTTTAATTAACCATTTTGGTGAGCGATCAAAACTTTCGTAAACAAACTACAATTAGTTAGTTGTTAGGACCAAACACTTAGGAAGCATCAAAAATTGTCATAATTACAAACATATGTGGTTCTGGCGATTGAAAGTGTTTTAGAATTTGCTGCGAAACGTATCATTTTAAATCCCCTTTTCTGTGACACACTTGTATACATCTAACTTCATGCACAGCATATGACACATTTGTATAATATGCTCCATCTAATAACGCAACTATTATACAATTATTTTTAATGTCATTTATTCAATATCACATCATAATTAAATGTTAATAATCACGTTGTGTTTCGAAATTAGATATATTGCTATTTTCAATTAGATTTTAAATATGGCATAAACATTTATTATTTTAACTAAAAAAACGGATTTTTATGTTTTAAACTGAGTTTAAATAATGATTAAAAAATTAAAAATAGAATTTCAATTTCCTAAAATATTGTGTTGTATATTTCCTAAGTGTAAGCAATGCAATAGTGTAGTGGTTTATATTTTGGTGCGGATGATCGCGTTTTTTGGTTTAGTTCAAACTTCCTTTTTCGAAAACGACAAATTTTCGTTTAGCATTAATGAGATCGTCATTAAAGGTGTATTGCCTATTAATACTCATCCATCATTTATTTTAGTTACAATTTTTATTTAGTTTTTCAAGGTTTTTAAGTGTCAATTTAAAGTGTTTTAAGAGAATCACTATAAGAAAGTAATTGGCAGTTAAATTTTTTATAATAAAGAATAGTTTTTTTTTCTGAGCTGTGAGCATATATTGTACTGGAATATCCTTCATTGCGCTCTAGATCTGAATTACATGATACCTGCGTGTAGTAACAGGATATAACACGCGCAATGAGTACGAA
>JAQIVF010001435.1:0-14096 GCA_034698365.1 Steganacarus magnus | reverse complement strand
TCTAACAATAAAAAAATTATCTATTAAATTTTATACGATTTTACTAAACTTGAAATTTTAAAATTTTTTTATTTTTCAAAATTACTTTAATAATTATTATAGTTTATATCAAATATGATCGAAAAAATAAAAAATATAAATCAATATTTTGTCTGTTTTTTAGCCAATATAATATAAAATATTTTGACTAAAATAAATAAATATTTTTCCGGGCTTTATTAATTACTTACAGATGAAAAAGGGATGTCTTTTGCTGACTTTTCAACTTTTCGTTACTACTTTAATTTCTTCCCTTTTTTTGATCCGTCAGTAGCATTGAAGTATAGAAAACTCATTGAATTTAAGCAGAAATTTTTAAATCAATGTTTAAGTAACATAACTTCAACTCTAAATTGTCTTATTTGAATATCTCTCGCGTTTATTATGTTTTGGGATTAAATCACATTTCTAGAACATAGCATAATTAATATTTTGACATTTTTAGTTTTAAATCAGAAACCACTATTAATTAGTTGACGGGTGGAGTAAAAAACTATTACCATTATCTCATATTTAAGAAATAGATTATCGCTGCAATTGATTTTTCTGTTTTATTTGTTATGTTATACAAATTTATTAGAGTTGCGATGGAAACCTAATGATGACTGCAATTCAGTTTTATTAACTTATCATACGTTATTTCACGAGTAAATTATTTAATTGTTACCACAATTCCGATTTTAATGGAAAGCAGAAGTCTTTTTATGGTAAGACAAAACAATGCGTTTGAAGATAAAGAAATCAAATTTAATAATAACAATAATAAAATTGAAAAAGTACCGAGTTATTCACCAAAAGTAAGTTTTTGTTCATTTTTTATTAGTATTTATTGAGCTGAAAAAATACTAAACTAAATGTTTATCTTAAAATTAAAACAAATAAAATTTATTTCAATGTTCACTATAAATCTCTATCTTAAACACATAACACATTTAGAAGCACACAATTTTTTACTTTTTTTCAGATCGAAAGCGCATTAACTAATAGCTCACAAGCAAAAGACCTTGAATTGGAAGATGTAAGTGATGACGACCAGCAAAATTCAGAAAAGAGTGAATTGTGCAGCGGTTTCAATACTGAATCGAAGCGATCTATATTTAAACCAATGATTTGTAGCAGAGGTGACGCTATTACTAAACAACAAGCCATTGTATGTCTCATTAATACTTATTTTATAATTAAAATGCGAAATAATTTGATTATTTTCAACGCAATTATTACAAACTAATCCAATTCTAATTTACTGTTCAATTTTTTTACAAACTTCTCATTATTATAGTGAAGTATTTTCTAAATTGTTGTTTTATTATTGATTTTTGCGTCTATGTCTGTACCCGTCATGTCAGTTCCCAGTTTTAAGTAAAAGAATCCAGCATTACGTACTAATAGAGAATAATGACAAAAGCAGACACACGTAACACTAAAGTTCAAATCTTTTCTGCATTTTAGTGATAAAGAGAAAACTTGATTTATATTTTAAATATACTGACTTTATGATGAATTTTTAAAATATTTAAAGCAGATTTGAAAAAGCGACACAACAACTATATTTTATTAAATTTTAAAGTTCGGTCCAAACCATTATAAAATTTCAGTATTGAGTATTGAGTACGACTCAAAAAGTTGAAATTTAATTTTTAATTGGTATCGACTCGCAGATCAAATTAAAAGATTCAAATTTGAAAGACAAATTTTCAAAGCATAAACCCGCCCAGACTAGTATCAAACCCTCCATATGCAAAGTTTATAAACAATTTCTTTTAAAATATGATAATTAAATAATGAGAAATTATTTACAACACGAGATAATTTTGGGAAAATATTTTTCATTCATTTGTATTAAAGGTGTTCTTGGTTTGACTTTTCATAAACCAAACCAAACCATAATTTTGGTTTTCTTATCCAAACCAAACCATGAAAATTTATTTTTAACGGAACCAATCCAAACCAAACCACGAAAAAAACCAAAAACCATGAATACTCATGGAAGTTTCTTTTAATTATTTAAATTTTCATAGAAAAACTTATTGACATTACTTATTTATTATACGTTAATAAATGATTAACAAATAGAGAATTTTTTTATTTTGTGGCTTTAACTTACATCAAGAGTTGTGAAAACTATATTCACACTTCAGTCCAAACCTATGTTAAGAAGGGGTGTTAAACTACAATTTTTTTAAAATGTCACTAATTTATCCATTAAAGTGTTTAAAGGTTTTGTGGTTTTATCCAATGGTTTTGGGGTAAACCAAAATCCATTGTAAACCAACAAATTTTAAAAAACTTAAACCAAACCAATCCATTTAAAAAAAACCATTGGTTTAATCCATGGTTTATCCAAACCATGAACACCTTTAATGTGTATCTACAAATATTTCAATTATCTTATTAATTGATGAAATAGGAATTAAAAAATTTAATATTTGGATGTTCATCCGCAATATATAACGATGAATGGAGAAACCAATATTTTGAATTTAATAAATCTAATAAATCACTTTATTATGGTTTGGTGCAGAGAAAGGTCAGTTAATGTGATAAATGAAGAAAAGTCACATATAGTTATGGTTTAGTTTTAATTGCATTATAAAGGGTGGTCCGTGTGGTATACTTGCGTCACTACAGGCTTATATAATACTGGAATTATTTTTTAGCAATAAGATTGACAACAGCCACCAACAACAAAGTAATAGTGATTTATTGTCATTACATTGCTTGACAAAAGCTATAAGCGATATGTTGTGGAAAATTGGATGCAATACTCACTGCATTGTTGCCACGTATGTATTTATAACAATAGCTTTTATAAGATTAAACTTTATTGATATATAACTTAATTTATTTCGTTAATTAATGACACCTAAACTTTTTAAAACCATTATTTTTTACTTTTATTTTTATTGTGCGTTTACATCGATTGGTATTTACTGTACATAACTCTCTTATAGCGAATCAAACGCAATAGTAATTGAAAGAAGCAGTGAATTATCGTACGATGGAATTACTGAACGCATTATTTTAAATAGCTTTGAAAATTACGATCATCTGTACAATCATATACTAAATTGCCTGAAAAATGTAAGTACAGTACTACTAATAAAATATAAATTTGTAATATATTCTAGAGAGTTATAAAAAATAATGTTAGTAAGAAATACTGTAGTGTAACGTTAGTTGAATTCTTAGCATTTTTGATGAAAAAAATCAGTGTATATGATATATCGATAATATTCTTACAATACATTTCACTCAAACTCGATGTGCATTCTCTTGTTATAATAACTCGTAAAAGAATGCTCAAAGTATTGGTTGTGTGTCACTATTGTATTCATGTCTGTTCACGCGTGGATGCGATCGCGTTCGCCAAGATTTTGACGATCCATCGAACGGCACACTCATTGGTCGACACAACTACTGCACCCAAGAGATGGTGAATTTGTTTTTAATGGGTCGCGCAGTTTCAAATGTGTTCAATAATTCAGTTAAATGTGATTCACTAATACTGCATGGACTGACACAGCGATCGCAAATTGGATTCCTATCCCTCTATGAATATTATCAATCTCAACAAGTAAGCCATAACCAATTCACCACACTTTCTCTTCACTATATATTGTTATTATTCATACTTACTGTACACTTAATATTAATTTTTAATTTTAAGAGCTTTACTCCAGAAAAGTACAGTAATAAGATCTTAGGTATATTCCACAATGTAATGGTAATGGGAAACAATTTTTGCAATTTTTCAAAATTGGGAGGAAACTGCAGATTTTGACCGAAATTTAATACAACTCCATTCTTAACACATTAAATTTTTGAAACTTTTGCTAAAATAATAATAATAGGGAAAACTAGAATCCGAAAATGAAATTTTGTAAGTTTATTAAATTGTAGTATTAGTTGGCTTATTTCAAAGCTCTGTATTAGTTGTGAATGACTCGTGAGTTTATTTCGATTTCAGTGCTGTATGATTTAAGTACAGACGATTCGAAGACCAGAAAAGTATGCTTAATCTAACGTAACGATTCTGATTGAATGCTGAAGCACCCAATTTATACCATGAAATCCACTTATTACTTATTTATTCCTTAATATTATCATTGCTTTCCCTGGGCTAACAATTAGCTTTTATTGTATTATTTATATATCCAATATTCTCACACTTAAATCATAAATAATCGAATTGTCTCGTGCCATAAATATTTCTTAATACTGCATATATAAAGTAATAGCACTCACTGTACAGTACAGTATGTTTTTTTAACCCAATTTCGCTTCAAAATATCAAAATCTGGCGGAATATGGAAAATGAGTGTAGAATTCGTTAAATTAAAAATAAAAGAAGGGCGGGATATAATTTGTTAATAATAAATAAAGATTTTTGGGTAAATATTTAATTAAATTATTTTCTTATATGTGACAAAAATAATAGGCGAAAGTTAATTTCAAAATAGTTATAAAAACCATAACTTTAATATTATACAAATTATTAATATTTAAATACAAGTTTAATACTGTGTAAATCCTAGTTTTATCAGTAAATATAGTGAATCTGAAGAGTTTTATTTTATTATATTTATGATAAAAAATATTTTTTTAAAATCAAATTTTGATTTCCATAGTTACACAATTTAAAATTTAAGCAAATTTGATTTAAGCCATTATACTGTATATATACGTAGTTACACATGGCTTTTATAATTAAATCAAACTCACAGAATTTGAACAGGAAAAAGATCGTAACGGTATCCTTTAGTAATTAGATAAACTTATGGCAATTGTTTGCGAGTATCACATATAAATTAGATTATAGTTTAGAAATCCTTAAATCTTAGTGATTACTTTAACTAATTGTATTTAACTTGTAATTAAGCAAATTTTTAATAAAATACTTTCCAAATGTGTTGAAGTAGCATAAGTAGCATAGTTGTTATGAGTTAAAATAGGGGTTTTGACATTTAATTAGGATACATCAACTCATATCTTTTATGAATTTATCTCATTTATCTTAAGAATTAATTTAAAAATAAATATTTGAGTTTAAGAAGAGCTAAGGGCGAACCGGATTAAGAACAGCTGAACTACAAAGTTAGCTGCTAATTACCAAACTTAATTACCGTACTCTGCAATGCTTTGTGAAAACACTGTTCTCGCACAAACAATTCTATGAAAATTCAATATACATATATAGTTTATTTTAATTCTCATACTATTTTTTATCATACCATATAAGTATTATAAAGTATTATAAAATAATTAATTTTAATATGAAATTTAAATTTTTCTAAACATGTGATTGCGTTTACCATTTTTAGTTGATTAATTGAAGTTATATTTTTATTTGACATAAAGGTTGGGTCTTTTTATAAGAATAGTCAATATCCTATTTATGTAGTCTTAAGTGAGAGCCATTTTTCCTTATTATTCAGCAAATATCGTATTGAAACGCATCAACAATTTGATATTTATTACTACGACGGACTTGCTATGCAAGAAGAGGAAATCAAACTTACTTTAAGTGTGTATAATTCAGTTAATTACATCAATTAATAATAATGTTTCGTAGTATTCATAATTACTTTTTGTTAAATTACTTTCATATAAGAAATGTTTTATTCCGGGAAATAAATTTATAGTTATCACAATGCAGATATACATGTATAACATTTTTACCATTTGAAAGAGTATTAACAAAGCATACATACATAGTATTATAATGTTACATGTAATGTTACATGTTACATGTATTATTACAGTAATGTTTAGCATGCAATGCTAGTCAGCGAAACAAACAAAACCCTAGGGTTTAACATATTTTTGAAGGCACTCAAATATTATATCATAATATAAAACCAAGCAACAAGAATAAAATAAAATTTTTAAAATTAATTAAGGGTACATTACAGTATAACCCAATTTGCAAATCCAAACAGATCTACAGTTTGTAGCCGTACTCTAAATTTTGGATACTTTATATCATAGTTTTACAAAATTTGTATACATAAAAATAATGCCAATAACTTTTAACAAAATTTATTCTTTAGGTTTCGTTTAAATATATAATTTATATGAATAAATTCACTTTACTTTCAATGGTTAAACAGAATAAACAACTAAACTCGAATTTACATATATTTTTCATAAAATAAGAAATAAAAATGAATTCTCTTCTCCAGAGATTATATATCATACGTTGAGTCAAAAAAAGCTCAAATTATTTAATATTTTTAGATTTTATAACTGTCTTCTAACCTTATCTTAGTCTTTTAAACGATTAGTCCAAAAATTTTTTTATTAAATCAGATAAAATAAAATACTGTAAATCAAAAGTATTCAAATTGTTTTGCGTTTTTTTAAACTAACAATAATTTTTTAAAATAATGAAATTTTATAAAACTACACAAAATATAATGATCGCACGTTCTAATGCATAATTTTCTATTCATTTTTCAAGCTTATTATGATAATTTTACATACAATACCGTTAACATTAATTTTTTTCATCATTTTCCTCGTTCAGTAGTGATACTGTATATGCAATACTGTTGTATAATAATAACAGTACAGTACAGTGTAGTACGCGGTCATGAAAACTCAGCATCACATCATTTATAAAGTGTGATGCGCTAAAATAAATTTATTTTATTCTTTTTAATTTCTTTAATAAAATTGTATAAACAAAACAAATAATTTATTTGAGAATATTGAATGCAATTTTTGGCAGTAATTTTAAAAAAAAAATATAATTTCCAATTTATCACACATTTCTAATTGAACGCTAACAGTATATAAATATTAAATGAAACATTTGTCACATAACAAAATGAATTTAGTGAGTACTGTACACGTAATTACCGGTAATTATGATTACATACTCAATTTAGCGGAAAATTTATAGATATAATAAAATGAATGATTTGAATGGGAAACCAGTAATATTTCAATTTATTCGCATTTAGAATTGAATAAGAAAGAAGAAGTTTGTGAGACACGTAATGGTAATGTTGTTGTATCGCCAGTGGAGTGCGTGATACTCACTAAATGGCCAAATGCAACAATTGATTGGAATGACACGCCTCCCTTACTATGATTACAATATTAATTCATTTAATTAAATGCATTCTCTATTTGTTTGTACTGTAGATAATTATAATGTAATGTATAAACTGACCCATAATTCCCATTAAAAAAGAATAAAAGTGATTAATATTGTAGAGATTTTTTTTTAAAAAAAGATGATGTCATCTGTTGAACAACTGGTTATAAATCAAATACAATAGCGAATCGGTGATTCCTTGAACAAAACTTAAATTTTGAATACCATTAAAAAAATGCAATATGAATAATATAATATGCCTAACGTTTTGAGATAGATATGAATGTCTATAATAACAACAGCTCTAATTGAAAATTAATTAAAAGATGCATTCATACTGATTTATATATTAAAATAAAATTTTCATTCACTATTTTTTAATTTAAATTTCTGTTTTATAAAAGAGAATGTTTTATTAAATTTCATGAAATTTGACTTTACTGTCAGTGAATTAAAGTACAGTAAAGTTGAAGTGTTCGCGAAAATATTAACGACCATAAAAATTGCTATAAAGATAAAGCACGACTAAAAGTCATGATTGAGCGTAAACGCAGTTTATTATATGTTTTTGTCATTTTTGATCATTCAATGTTTAAATCAATAATTTTTCATGTGGTTTAATAATCCAGGAATTTAAAGAAATCACACAAATATTATTTAACATTTTAATAAAAAATCAATAAATATTTCTATTTGAAATCAAACTTTTTTAACATCCAATTGTCTTAAAGAAAAATATTTAACAATAATCAAATTGATAATTAATTAATGATATTAAGTGTTTTAAAATCATTTTACAAACTACTGCAGCATTTATTAAACTATATTTAATATAATTTTCAAATCGACAATCGTAACAAAATGAATTATAATTATAAATAACAAAATGATTAATAAATAGATTAACGATTAGTTTTTAGCTTTCTCTAGTGAAGACACCTGCGCCGGTGTCTGTGTGGCCAACATCTCATTTTGTTCCGATTGTAATTTGTCTAATTGTGATTTAAGAAATGTGTTCGCTTCTTCTTGCGATGGAAATACTGTGCGAATCCATGAAAGCACCGATTTCTGATCATTGTCATCGCACAGCTTAACGGGAAAAAAATCTCCTTCTGTCCAACACAGCAATCAATACATCATTAAATAGTTCTTATATTAAATTTCGTTTTAAATTAATGACAAAAAAATGCAACAATAATTAATGGCACGTTCAAAATGTTAGGAAAGCAAGCAAGCATTGGGCAATTTAATAACTCATTCCGTATTAAAGTGAATATTATTAGAAAAACTTGCAATCATTTCACAAGTTTGAACGAAGATGGTTTAATTGACTTAAGTTTTACATATACATCATTAAGTTATGTAGATATTTCGGTATTAGATTTTATAAAATCAATTGCATAGAAAATATAGCCACATGTGTGAAGTAATAAATATACTGTAATAAACAGTACTGTCGTGACAAATTAAAACTTAAATATAGAAATTTTTACCGCTGCGGCACACACTTTAATGATTACACTATCTTTTAATATTCAAAACTTAACGGCTTTAACTTTCGATTTTACTATTGGACTCGGTCTCAATATTTGTATAATTTTACGCTCGTCTAACTTTCGTGTTTGTTTTAATAATTAATACCTAATTTTACAATAAAAAAACCGTCAAAGTAGTAAAATTTTGTTTCCAATATATCATATTCTATTAACACTTTTAAAAAAATTAAAGTTTAAACTATAAGTTTATTTCAAATTTCTGAACACCTATTACTATGCTTGATCATGATATGATGTGCATCGGTATTTACGATTAGTATAACTAAAGGCGGGAAGTCCATCGGGATTCAGATGCGTTTGACGATTGGGTTCAGGTTATTTAATCTTTGGATTTTTATATTTAACAATTAAATTTTAGAAAAAACAGATTTCTAATATTAAAAATATTTATAAATTTAAATTTAGAGAAAGAATTACCGATTTAAAATTTGTAAAATAACTACATTATATTTAATTTTGAACTATTGGTCGGGTCATAGCATTAGCAGTTCTCGGGTTAGAAATTTTAACGATTTATTAATCTAGTATATATATACTAATACCGAAATATAAAAATTGCGAAAAATTAAGATTTAACGAATACCTTTCACCATTATTTAGTAGAAATTCATGTGTTTGAAGAGCTCCGCAAATGAAAGGGGTTAACAAAAAAATGAAAGTACGGTATTCTAAAAACAATTTAACCTCAAATATTTCATCAATAAGCATAGGTCTATGCGAATGCAGTTTGCATCCACTATAGTTCGCTTGACCTCTTAACCTCTTAATACTAAATCTATGGCACGAAATACAAATTACTATATATTTTTAACTCATGCATATGTCAATGGTGTTATTGACGAGTGAAAGATGTTCGAAACAAAGTTTTATTGTGAAAGTAGTTTTTTATTAATGAAATTTTAATTAATTTTTTATTTAATCATAACAAACGCTATAAGAAAAACCATTCGGTATACAGTATTAGAGAAATGCATGGCTGCTAACGATGTTTAACTCAACTTCATATGTGAATCGGAAAATGATAAATGGCGGAACGCAATGTGATAACTGACGCAAAAACCGTTCGTTTTCATACACAGTTGCTTAATACTAATGATTCAGTGTTAAGTAAAGAAATATTACGAGCAAACATAATATTATATACAGTACTTTTACTGAAAGGCAAAGATAATAAACGTGTGCCACAGTTTGCTAACGTTTGCTCCATTCAAACCCTTCAATATTTTATGGAACCATTTCAATATGGATTGAATGCTTAATGCTGAACACTATTATTATATACGAGTTTATAAATAGTCTTCAAAAACAAAAAATAAAAATATTGATTAAAAAGACAAAAACTAACAAAACATTAATAAATGCTATAAGACTTAAGAATTATATGGATTAGTATTGTAGGCTTTGTCTAAGAGTGGATTAATTCAGAAATATTAAAAAGGATTTAAATTATTAAAGTAATTGTTTGAAACATAAGGCAGCAAAGAGTAGACGGACTAAAATGTGGTGTTTCGCTAAAATAAACTGAAACAGTTAACAAATACTGTTGATTTATTTGTAAGCATTTTTCTTAAACTCGTTAACGCGTGTCTAATGATTAGTGTTCCGCATCAGCTCTGCTTAAGATCGGAATAATTGAGGTGTGATACCGAATTTTTATTACAAATGGCTTGCGCTTACAAAGTATTAATGCAACAAAAACTGTAAAATGCAGTGAAAGTGAAAAATATGCAAAACGTCTTAATGTTAGGAATATTTAAATACAGTTTGCAATCAAAAACAAAAACTCACAATAATATTAAAAATAATATTTAACTTACAAAAATAATATCTCATTTTTTTGATTTACTTTTTTGCAACTTTTTGGCTAAAAAAAGAAAATGAAAAAATATAAAAATGCAAAATAATATAAAAGCAAATAATAATAATAATAATTGTGTACAATAATCACAACACATGAACAACACAAACACATATATGACGACAAAACACATAAATCACACCTTTTTTCCTCTTTTCTTCCTCTAGTTTTTCGATCAGATATGCCTCCCACTCTTCTTTGCTGAAGAAGAAGCGCTTAATCTTGTCCAGTGTACTTAAATTGATGCTTAATTCATTGTTGGATGAGTGCGGTTGTGATTGCTGTGCATTTGCATCAGTGTTAGTGAGTTGTGCAGCACTCGCACCACCGCTCACACCAGTTTGGCCACTCTTCACACCACCAACTGATTGCATTTGTTTTGCGCTTTCAGACATCAGTTAAAGTGTTATCAATTTATTTAAGAGAAGAGAAGAGAAGCGAATAAAACTAAAATCATTGAAAATGCGGTGAAACTAACATATTGTTCAATGCATTAGCAGTGCTGTGCTGTGCTGTAACTGTACTCGCGCTCCAATAATGCATTACAACTGTATTGCACTTCCTTTCTGCGCAAACGCATTCAATTCTTACTACAATTACATTCACTTATTTTTTCTATTAGATCCATGTTTGGATACTAACTTATGGTTAACGTTGATATTAGTTAGTAGTGTTTAGTATTTTAGTTTACTCTATTAATTATTTCATACACTTATTGCTATTATAATTGTACAGTTGTTTCACAGTTGCTTTCAAAGCTTTTTAATAAACTAACACTAATAATATATTATATATATGTTATTTGCCATCTTTTTAATTAAATAATCTGTTTAAACAAAATATATATTTTATTGAATTTGTTACTCTACAGTATATATTTATTTGTCCGCAGTTCGTAAATCAAATGTGGAGCTATTCTCATATTATTTATATTTTCAATAATAAAACAATTTTTAGTTTACATTAGAAAATTGTTAAGAGAGGATAAAATAAAGAGAGAAATACTTTACACGGTATTTTGAAATCCTAATTGTAAGTGTGGTTAATATCTTGAATTTTTTTAAATACATATTTTATTTGATTGATTTAACGTATAAATTGTATTTGAGTTTAGTTTTAGTTAAAAAAGTTATAAATTAATGATTTTATTTTAATACTGTTTAGACTGAAATTTTTCTTAATTTAATAATCATTGTTTAAAAGGAAGCATACATTACTGTAGTACAGTATAGACAACAATACTGTACAGTTGCATCTCGAGCTTTGGGATGTGTTGTGAGTTTCGTCGCATATAATGCGGCAAAAATCCATTCTATTTATAGACGCAACACATTTGAGAGCAAAAATTGATTCGTTTACTTCTATACTAGACTTAATATCACACTTTAATCAGTTGCTTGGGATGTGATGTTCGGTTATTTTCTTTTCGTTTGCTTTATCTATTTTCCACTAGTTTTTACTCAATTTAATATATAATACGGAATTACATATAAAATGAAATTCTTATTTGTTGAATGCCATAACGCATTAGTATCCAAATGTTTAAATCAATTTCTATTTCTTTCATTCACTTTTTTATTCTGAAATGTAAAGTTTCTACATAATCATTGAAAAACATCACAACAAAAGGATTTTAATTCACAAAGAAATTTGAAACAACAACAAGCATTATCACAGTATTGAATATTAATTTTTAATAATTTATATCAACTGAATGCATGTAAAAACATGTTAAAAATGTATTACTTTATCCCCAAAACTTATAATTCTAGTTTAAAAACTATCCAAACTTGCAATAAGAATATTTAAGAGTTATTTTAGCATTTATATTGATGTGATGTGTTGTATATTAAGTCTATTCAGAGTAAGTTATTATGAATTGTGTTCTAGTTTTCAGTTTTGCCAAACTTTTCTTGGAAAAACAAGTTAATAGCAAATATAAAATATTAGATGTTTCTGGGATTTTGGAATTTCAATGGATATCATATAAAGTGCAATAAATAATTTATTTATGTTTAATTCACTTAAATAAATGTTTTTAAGAAAGTGTAAAAATAGGAAAATTTATCATTTTTATTAAAGAATATTTACAGTATTGTATTTTATAAAATATAATTAGATCCGATTTTCGAGGACAACCCTCCCATTGTTGGCTCAAAATTTAGAAGTAGGGAATTATATCGGTTTCAAATTATAAATTAATAATTTTTTGGAAAAAACTTATCTGAGTTATTCCTGATTTTATTTTTACTGTCATATAACGCACCCCTGGAGAGAACGAAGGTTAATATATGTGTCTGCATCTGGAAAAGGGTATCAAATTGCAATTTATTCAAGTAAAATATATCTCGCTTATATTTAAATTCTGAATGTTTGATTGTCCTTAAAAATAAATAAGCTTATATTAATAATTAATAAAAATTAAGAAATCATTAAATTTACTGTATACTACAGTGAGGATGTAATTTACTTTTTAAAAAAATTTTAGATTATTGGATTATTTGGGAAATTAAGAACAGAACTAAATAATTTTGAAAATAACTCTTTTTGAAAAAAGTTTCACTATTAATATGGTTGTGTGAGAGAGAGAGAGAGAGAAAGGGGGGGACAGTTGATTGATGCATTGGGAAAAAAGGAAATACGAGAGTCGAGTGAAGTGAGGAGTAAAATTGCTGATCCGTAAGGTGTGTACACTATAATAGTAGAACCGATAGTAATACACATTATTGGCAGAACAGTCAAAACTTAAGGCAAAAGTGAAGTAAACTTACATACTGTATGAGAATTTTTTAAAATTCGCTGGATTTCAAAGAGTCACCATTGTATTGATGGTTATGATGTTAATTGATTATTTGAATAATATTTTCCACATTTAATGCTGACGAAAGTATTTTGTTCAGAAATCAATAAAATATTGCTCGTAAAAACTTTCACAAAACAGAAACTTGCGTATAAACCTAACTCAATACAGGAATTAGACATTGTAATGGTAATTGTGAACAAACAGTAGGACTTGACACCAAACATTAAATACAAAATTTGTAATTAACGTGTGCGAGATATCGGCAAAATTAAAATAATTTTTCTATCATTAAAAATAACTATTTTATAGAAGATCTAAAGTTCACCATAATATGGATGTGTTGCTGCACTGTTGTGACTGATTGTGTGAATGCATATTATGTACAGAACTGTTACAGTATTGTAGCAGATGTTGGCTTTGAGTTTTAATCGGTAGTTTAATAGTTTGACCAATAGAATCACATGTAAACCAAACTGCCTAAAACTTATTAAATAAAGCAATGCTGAAAATTTATTAAAAGCAAATCTTATTATTTGGTATTGGGTTTGATATTAACCATTAAAATTTTAACAAAACATACTTTTCATTTTTAGGTTTTTTAATATTAAGAATACGAAAATACAAAATAAAATATGAGTTTAAGAATTTGAGTTAAATATCTGTAATAAGTTTTAGTCGAGTGAAGGAATGTTTTAAAGATTTTTATAATTTGAAGAATTGTTAGTTTAACTGAAATTA